>PVJO010006748.1:0-86731 GCA_004026905.1 Hystrix cristata
TTTGATTGAACACTGTATGTGTCTGCCAGATCCCTATGAACCATAGCATAGTTTAATATTTCATTGTTGATTGTTTTGTCTGGATAATGTATTTATTTGGAAGAGTGGAGTTTTGAAGTCAGCTACTATAATTATGTTGGAATCTATCTGCCTCTTTATATCACGTAATGTTTGTTTTTTGAAATTGGGTGAGCCAAAGTTTGGTGCCTATGTATGTACAATCATCATAACTTGTCTGGGAATTTTTCCTTTTTCCAGTATGTAGAGATATTTGTCTCTTCTAATTTTGAATCAAAGTCGGCTCTTTGGAATATCAGGATGTCTGCTACCTCTTTGTTTCAAATATCATGTGCATGAAAGATCATTTTCCATCCTTTCTTTTTCATTCTGTGTGCAGTTTGCATGGGAAGTGTGCTTTTTCCACGGAGCATATAGTTGGTTCTTGATTTTAATCCAATCTGTTAGTCTGCCTTTTTTTGAAGGGGGGTGTCACTGGGGATCAAACTCAGGGCCTTGTGCTTGTTAGGTAAGCACTCTACCACTTGAGCTAAATCCCCAGCCCCTAGCCTGTCTTTTAATTGAAGGATTAAGACCAATTGCAGTCAGGGTTATTTTGAAAAGACATACACTAATTCTTTCTATTTTGTTATTTTTCTGATGTTTGAGTTTTTTTTTTCCCAATTGTTCACTTATTAGCTTACTCTTCTTCTTCTGTTTCTAGTCCTTCTAAATATGTTCTATAAAACTGACTGGTCATGCAGTCCTTTAGCTTCTCCTTATTTTAGAAGGTCTTTATGTATCCTCCAATTCTGAACTGTATTCGTACTGCATGTAGCAATTTAAATTGGCTCTTATTTCCTTCAAGATCTTGGAATACATTAATCCTTGCCCTTTTTAATAGTTTCTTCTGAGAGATTTGCTCTCATTTGGATAGGTTTGCCTCTATAAGTGATTCAGACGTTTCCTCTCACTGCTTTCAATATTCATTCCCGGTTGTGTATTCTCGATACTTTAAGTATAATAAGATGTGTGGGGTTTCTTTTCTGGCCACATTTCTTTGAGATTCTATATACTTTTTGTATATACATATCTATATGTCTCTCTATGTTTGGGAAATCTCATGCTATTATTTCACTAAATATGGTTTCAAAGCCTTTAGTCTAAATATCAGAACCCTCTTGCCTGTCCATGAGTCTTAAATTTGGTTTTTAAATCACATCCCAGAGGTCATGAGTACTTTTTTAAATATAAATTTTATTGGTGTATTTTAGATATACTTATGATCATATTCACCATAGGGGTTTTGTACCTCTACTTGCTATATTTTGATTTTCTTTTTTTCCCCTTTCCCTCCCCTCCCTTCAACTCCTCCTCCTCTCCTTATTTATGACAACTTTGTTTCCATTTTTTTCTGTCTTTTCTCTTTTTCTTTTCTTTTCTTTTCTTTTCTTTTCTTTACTTTACTTTTCTTTTCTTTTTCCCTTCCTTCCTTTCCCCTTCCCCTTTGAACACTTTCTATTTCACAATATCTATTATACACTTTGGTCTTTATTTACAATTTTGGTTTTTCATACCACAGAAACAATGTGATATTTACTCACATGTGTCTGATTTGTTTCACTTAAGAGTATGTTCTCAAGGTACATCCATTTACCCAGAAATGTCTTAAATTTATCCTTTTTGTGGCTGAGTAGTACTCCATTGCATAAAAACACCCCATATCTTCTTTTCCATTCATCAGTTGATGGGCTTTTGGGCTGCTTCCAAGATTTAGCTACTATGAACTGTGCTGCTATAAACATGGGTGTGCATATGTCACTGCGGTATGATGCTTTTTATCCCTTTGAGAAAATATCAAGCAGGGGAATAGTTGGGTCGAATGAGACCTATAGTTGTATTTTTTGAATCTCCACACTGATTTCCACAGTGGTTGCACCTGTCTACACTACCACCAACAGTGGAGGAGTGTTCTTTTTTCCCCACAGCCCTGCCACCATTTTTATTGGTTGATTTCCCAATAACAGGCATTCTTTGTGGTGTGAGATAGAATATCAGGGTTGTTTTAATTCGTATCTCTCAAATGACCAGGGATGTTGAATTTTTGCCATGTATTTACTTGCCATTTGTACTTCTTCATCTGAGAAGTATCTATTCATTTCGGATGCCCATTTTTGGATTGGGTCTTTAAATTTGGGGGGTATGATTCTTTTAAGTTCTTTTTGTATTCTAGATATCAGATCTTGTCTGAGGAACAGTGGCAAAAATTTTTTCCCACTTTGCGGGTATTTTTTTAAATTTTAAACCAAGAACATGTATTGGTACATTTTACATATAATGGTCACAGTCATCACATTTATTTTGTACCTGTACATGATGCATCTTGGTTCTCCTCCCTTTTCTCCACCCCTGCCCTTTGTTCCCTCCCTCCCTATTTACAGCAGGTTTATTCATAATTTTCCGTATTTTCCCTTTCTTTTTTCTTTCCTTTGTTGCCTTTCTGCTTTTCTCCCTTCTTTCTTTCTAGTATTCTTCTCCTTTGTATATTATCTTCCTTTTATATAATATCTATTACACCTCTTTGCCCTTATTTACAGTTATGATTTCTCATATCAGAGAAACAATTCGATGTGTACTCATGAGTGTCTGATTTATTTCACATAAAAGTATGTTCTCAAGGAACATCCATTTACATACGAATGACTCCAGTTTATCCTTTTTTATGGCAGTGTAGTACTCCATTGTGTAGAAAAACCACATCTTCTTCAGCCACTCGTTGGTTGTTGGGCATTTAGGTTGTTTCCAAGACTTAGCTATTACAAATTGTGTTGCTATGAGCATGGTTGGGCATACATTCCTGTGGTATGATGATTTTAATTCTTTTGGGAAGATCCCCAGTAGGGGAATAGCTGGGTCAAATGGAACCTCCAGTTGTAGTTTTTTGAGGAATCTCCATATTGATTTCCACAGTGGCTAGACCAATCTACATTCCCACAAACAGTGGAGGAGAGTTCTTTTCTCCCCACAGACCCGCCAGCATTTGTTGTTGGTTGATTTTTCCATATACACGGTTCTTTCTGGAGTCAGGTGGAATCTTAACGTTGTTTTGATTTGCATCTCTCAAATGACTAGTGATGTTGAACATTTTTTCATATATTTATTTGCCATTTTCATTTTTTCATCTGAGAAATGTTTATTCATTTCAGTTGCCCATTTTTGGATTGGGTCTTTAAATTTGAGAGATTTAATTTTTTTGAGTTCTTTGTACATAGATGCAAAAATTCTCAACAAGATGCTGGCCAATACAATACAACGAGTTATGAAGAAGATTATACACCACAACCAAGTAGGATTCATCCCAGTGCTGCAGCGATGGTTCAACATACGCAAATCAATATATGTAACACACCATATCAACAAAGTCAAAGACAAAAATCACATAATCATCTCAATAGATGCAGAAAAAGCATTTGACAATATCCAACACCTATTCATGATAAAAACACTACAGAAATTAGGAATAGATGGTTTATATCTAAATCTGATAAAAGCCATATATGACAAACCAATGGCCAACATTACCCTAAATGGTCAGAAACTAGAAGCTTTCACACTAAAATCTGGAACAAGACAAGGTTGCCCACTGTCACCACTATTATTCAACATAGTTCTAGAAACATTAGCCAGAGCAATTAGACAAGAGAAAGAAATAAAAGGAATAAAAATAGGAAAGGAAGAAGTGAAACTATCGTTATTTGCGGATGACATGGTACTCTACATAGACGATCTAAAAAACTCCACCAAAAAACTGCTGGATTTAATAACTAAATTCAGTTGCATAGCTGGATACAAAGTCAACACCCAAAAGTCAATAGCATTCCTATACACAAACAATACACCCACCGAAAAAGAAATAACAAAAGGTATACCTTTCACAATTGCACACACACAAAAAAATACTTAGGAATCTATCTAACAAAAGAAGTAAAAGATCTTTACATCAAAAACTACAGCACTCTAAAAAAAGAAATTGAAAAGGATATCAAAAAATGGAAAGACATCCCATGTTCCTGGGTAGGAAGAACCAACATCGTGAAAATGGCTATACTTCCTAAACTACTATACAGATTTAATGCAATTCCAATCAAGATACCACTAACATACTTCAAAGAATTAGAAAGGACAATCATGAATTTCATCTGGAAAGAGAAGAAACCAAGAATAGCAAAAACAACCCTAAACAACAGGGGAAAAGCAGGAGGCATCACCGTCCCGGATCTAAAACTATACTATAAAGCTACAGTACTAAAAACAACACAGTACTGGCAAAAAGACAGACCTGAGGATCAATGGAATAGGTTAGAGGATACAGAAACAGCTCCAAACACACTCAAATACCTCATCTTTGACAAAGGAGCTGAACACCCTCACTGGAAGAAAGATAGCGTCTTTAGCAAATGGTGCTGGAAAAATTGGCTTCCAACATGTCAAAAACTAAAACTAGATACATGTCTCTCACCATGTACTAAACTCAAATTGAAGTGGATCAAAGATCTAAACATTAAAACAGAAACACTAAATTTATTGGAGAATAGAATAGGAAGAACCCTTGAAGACATAGGGGTAAGGAAAAAATTTATGAACAGAACCCAGACTGCATGGGAAACAATACAAAGAATCAGTGCTTGGGACCACATGCTATTAAAAAGCTTTTGCACGGCAAAAGAAATCACCAATAGAGCAGGGCGAAAACCCACAGACTGGGAACAAATTTTTGCTAGCTATCCATCAGACAAAG
Source organism: Hystrix cristata (assembly GCA_004026905.1). Lineage (NCBI taxonomy): Eukaryota > Metazoa > Chordata > Mammalia > Rodentia > Hystricidae > Hystrix > Hystrix cristata. The sequence continues at coordinate 4,796 of PVJO010006748.1, forward strand.
GTCTAACATCTAGAATATACGAAGAACTCCAGCAAATTTTTGAAGATGGTCTTTGGCAGAATTTGACAAGGTGGCTGTAAAATTTATATGGAATGGCGAATGTCCAAGAATAGCCCATTTTATTTTGCAAAAGAACAAGATGGAAAGGGGCTGTCTTATCTAAATGCACTCTTCAAAAAATTTATCCACTTTTGAGCTGCAGCTTCTCTCAGCATGAATTCCATGTTCCTGGCATCTCCAAATTCCCTGGGATCTTCACTGCACCTTTGGTTTTATTGACAGAGTTTCATGTGCTGATCTGTTCAGGGGCCCAGAATACCTTTCAGGCCTTCTTTGAGATCCAGGTGGAAGCCTTCCTGACCCCACAACTCTTGCATTTTACATGCCAGTAAAATCACTATCATGTGGACAATGCCAAGGTCAGCTGCCAGGGCAAGAAATGAGTTTTCCTAATGACTGAAATTCTAGGTTCTGGTTTTAAAGCAAATATGTATGAGAGGGAAAATAATCAGTTCTTAAAAGAGAATAACTAAGTTGCTAAGGCTAGTTTTGATCAAAATAGTTTGAAGATAATAGGTCCCTGGAATAAAGAGATCCTGAAAGAGAAGAGGTAGATGATTTAGAAAAGAAGACAAAGAGATAAATTGCAACTTCTTTACAATTTTCTTGGCTGGTCCTAGGTTCATTCCACAAAAAAGCTGCTTTGAAACCACTGCTAGAAAAAGAGGTCCAAAAAAGTTTTCTCTTAATTATCTGGATATAGTCCTCTAAGAAAAAGAATGTCACCATTGCCCAAACCTTAGAAAAGTTCCACACAGTTTCTGTCAGGTTTCTTATTCAGAGACAAATTTTTACTATGTGAAGAATATAAAATGCAACTTTGTTTCCCTACAGTATAATTTAGGGAGCTAGAGATTTAACAACTATAGAGATACCCTGATAAATGAAGACAGTTAATGTGTATAATTTAGATAAATGACATGAAAATGATTATTTAGCTCAATTACGATGACTGTAAAATTGAACAATATCTATTTCATTACATATGGTGTTGATTCATCCTAACCTGTCTTGGATAATTTGCCATGGTGATTTCAACAGTCAGTTAAATTCTCAAATAATGCTCTGAAATGAACTATGCAAAATACATGCTAAAGCAATATCAACAAAATATCTTAATGTCTATGTTAATTTAAAAACTAATTCAACCTATTTTGCTCATGCTGCATAAAACTTTTGGAAATTTTTCGTATTGGAGTTTTGCATATTTATAAGTATGTGAAGATTGCACCCTTTTTTTTCCCCTGAAGGAATGAGCATTTTGGGGCATTGGAAAAAGCATTGCATTCAAAGAGAAGAGACCTGATTTCAGCCCTAGCTCTTATGGTAATAAATTGAATGACTTCTGACAAGCCCCATAATCTCTTTCAGTCTCCATTTCTTTTACTGTAATCATGTCTGCGTAACTCATAGAAATGTCATAGTTATCAGATGAGTTTAGATACTAAACCATTTAGAAAAGTTTAATGTCAAGTTTAAGTACGAAGTATTCTCATGTATGTTTACAATCATTTCAATATTGTATATTATGTGAGAAAAGTACACAGGTAAACATACTAAAATGAAGGGTCTACATGGAGATCCATATGTATAAAACTGTTAAAGGATATTTTATGGCTAATATGATTCCAACTAAACTTCTATTTTTGTATTTCAAAGATGTAGAAAGTTTCAAACTTTCACTCCAAATTTGGCTGCTTTGATCTGAGAGGAACTGTTAATATTTTATTAACTGTAATGAGTAATGGTCTGATTTTGAGGCATTCATTCATATTAAATAATAACCACATGTGTTTTAGTTATTTCACTCACTGTGATAACCAAGTTGGAGATATTAAATCCTTAAAACAAAGCTTAACTCATACCATTTTTCTACTCAAAACTATTTGATAGCACTTTATTGATTAAAAAATAGAGTCCAAACAACATAGGATGAAGCACAACCTACATTTCCTATTTCTCTATTAGTTTTCCTCACATAGATTATGTTCAACTTATATTGAGTTGTTTCCAAGCACAGTTTGCACTTGTTTGGATTTTATACATTTCATGTTACTCACTCCAAATGGAATGATCTTCCCAGCTCTGCCTTCAATGCTATTAAACTTGAAGTTTCTACTGGAATACAGCATCTTCCATTGAACTATGTGTTAACAAACCCATCTAAATTGAATTTACTTTTTCTAAACTCACACATTCTAGACCTCTATTTTAGAACATTTCATAGTGTTCTTTAAGTCACAGATATATTTTTATGCAAGTTTACAGTTTCTAGTCACTATATTTCTCCAAGAACATAATTCTATGCTTCTCTCATTGTATTGTAAACTAAAACTGGCATTCCATATAATAGGCACTTACTAAATATTTATTACTTGTCCAAGTGATTTCTAAATAGTGAACTGGAAAGTAATTAATGCAATAGGTAGACTAGTTAGAAAAGATTGAGTTCAATTCAGCAACATAAATATGGAACAATTTTAACATTCTCATGAAGGAAACAAACTATAGTGCATAAATTTAGCTGACCACCAACATTTACAGGTTTGAAAACAGTTTTACCAGAATTGAAAGATTATGTAAATTAACTATCATATTCATATTGCTGGAATATGTTGCTTTTGACTATAAAATAAGATTTACCATGATTTAAGTGAGGGGAAATTATTTGCTGGGATGTTAATTTTATGGAGTATGTCAAGGTATATAATAAATAAACATATCAATACTTTCACTAACATCATGGTTAAATAAATCAAGTTTGTGGAAAGCAATCTTTTTCTGTATTCTGACTTTGTGGCTGGGGATTTAGCTCAGTGGTTAGAGTGTTTGCCTCACAAGCACAAGACCCTGAGTTTGATCTCTGGCACACAAAAAAACAACAAAAACCCCCACAAAAAACTGGCTTTGCAATTTACCAACTATTTATTTTGGGGCAAGTTGAGTAACATCTGAGTTTTAGTTTTCTAATTGGTAAAATGAGAAGACTATCAGTAACTAATAGTACTGTTGTAGTAACAAACTAACAAACTGGGCATAAAAATAAAATTTTTCATAATTTATTAATTTTGATTACATACAATTCCGCACATATAAGCCCTTGTATACCAGAAACAGCTACGTGGACTCAGTACCTTGGAAATACGTATGTTTTTATAGCTAATGTTAAAAGTCAAGTATTCAATAATTTTGTTTCACACTGTACAATTTTTTTCTTTTAACTTTCCATGTTGTCAAATAACCCAATTTATTTTTTTAATATCTGATGTAATATTTATAGATGATCAGTCATTTAAATATTTATCTGATTTATTCATAGACTGTTTCAGTTTGGTCTGTGATATAAATAAATAGTATCATGGGTGTGTGAGAAGGCTTGTTATGGTTATTACAAAAAATACATGAAAATGAGTTTGTCCAGCTGAGGTTTATAAGCTTTTATTTAGGCTTGACATTATAAAACTGTGACTTTTCTGAGAACCTAAAATATGTCACATGAAAACCAAAATTGTAATATTCAGTATTTACCATAATGCTATACTTTAATTTTATTCTTTTTATTCCAAACTTAACTAGTCAGTGTGGAATATTTAGCATGCACACTATGCCAACTGTTTGGGGGGAATTTCGAATCCAAATGATAGGAATGATGCAACCAAATTGTGGCTGCACTTCAAAAGGATTGAGTTTCATCCAACAATGTAAATGTGGAATAAGTGTAAATATTCCTAATAAGGAGACAGAAACTATAACACATAGGAAGATGTATTATTAAAATTACACCCACCTAGCACTCCTCTTTATTTGTAGGCCTTCATATTGAGTGTTATATCATTTGTTATTAATTCCATCACATTTGCCAAAAAATGAACTTAATTTCATGCATCTAAACATTTGAGGATAGTGTGCCACAAACCATATGGAATTTGTTTGAAACTCTTCCAAATCATAAATATCCATATGCAACTGATAAAATCCAATTCACTTGGTAGGGGACTGGAAGGCTGCTCTCAAATCAAGTCCAAGGAGATCACCCTATAGGTTTTCTAAGTACTAAACTCAAGGGAAATTACTTCATCACAACTTGATCCATACCACAGTAACGAATATTGCAATGTAGCCAGTATTCAACTATGTTGACTTTACAGAACTGGAATTAATCCATCTGCATTGCAAATCAATGAAGTCATTTCCAGACTGTATCGGTTCTGAGAATGACTTCATCTTTGCAGGCCCAGACCCTGAAGCGCATAATCCTGAGAATTAATAACACTGAAGTGTTGTTAAGCTTGTGATAATAATAGCTATCTTGCATGGCATAAGCCTTTCAAATTTAGATTGAAGATATAATCTTATAAAGATATTTTTGGTGTCACCTAAAAATATATTTATCAGCATATATTCTCTGTGTAGAATATGCAATATCCCATTAGTTACCTGTTTCAGAATTAAGCTAATATAAGAGATTGTTTTATTCATAAATTTTGCATACAGTCAAAGACAGAGTTGTACATTACCTAATATAGTTAGTCCTCAAAAATGTTTTAATTTGAATTTCACTCTGTGACCTAATTTGAATTGTGACTATAGGATGTATTGAGATACATGATATTAATACTTATCATCCTATTATATCCTTGTACGATTTGGTGGTTTACCATAATGTAATCCATCTCCATGATTCTGCACATCCTCTCCCATACATTTGATGCATATTCAAAGCAGAAGCTAGAGAGATCTTGATAAAATATATCAGATCACATTACATCACTATCCTACTCAAAACTCAAAATGTCATGTCTCACACCAAATAAAACTCAAAGTACTTACAATGTCTTACAAGACCTTACACGACATTCCATCTTTTTTCATTATCTTCTCACCTTATCTCCAGTCCTCTCCCCTGGTTCACTTTTCCAAACAATTCAATTTACTGTTCATTCCCTATGCAAACACACATATTAACTCTCAGTTATGGTTTTTTTATTCTCTTTGCCTGGAGGACTTTTCCTCAGGATACTAATGTAGCTCACTGTCTTATCTCTTTCAAGTCTTTTTTAAAAATCCATCTCCACAAAATCTCCTTGGACCATTCTAATTACACTCTATCTTCCATTCCATCACTTATATCTTCCTTTCATCCGTTATCATTTTAAGAGTGTTTAACACCTTCTGACATCTTACAAAATCTGCATATTTTTGTGTATTTATTATTAGTTGTCTAGCCACTTACACTAAAATTAAGCTCTATATGGTAAGGAGTTATGTCTTCATCATTTATTGCTAAACCTACAACCCTATAACTTTACCTAGAATATGGTAGGCACTCAATAAGCAATTTTAAAATAGGAAATTATTGACCTAAATTGGGAATCCATCGCCCCTGGAATGAGTCAAATACCTCTAACAAATAATTAAAGGCAATATTATTTTTTATTAGCATTCTGAGAGAAGCTGCTTAATTAATTTGAGAATATTTGTTCTCAAACTAGGGTTAGAAATCATGAATATGACAATTTCTGGAGTGCTTGTCAAAAGTTCAACTTTCTGGGCCTCAGACCTACTCATTAGAAATATGTAACAGGAGCTGGACATGGTGGCACATGCTTGTTATCCCAGCACTTGGGGGCTGAAGCAGGAGGATTGCTGCAAGTTCAAAGCCATCCTGGGCTACACAGTGAGTTCAAGGTCAGCTCGAACTTCTTAGTGAGACCCTGTGTCAAAGAAAGAAAAGAAAAGAAATCTGTAACAGGGAACACCAGAAAACTGTGTTTTTAATAAAAATTCCATATGATGTTTTATGTACTAAAATGTGACAACATTTCTAAAATTGGAAAAAGCAACATATGTCTGGATGCCTCTGGTTTCCTTAAATCATCATTTCATTATAATAATAAAAATTACATTCTTCTTTAAAGTAGCTGTTATGGTATTGATCTGGGGTGTCTCCCAAAAGACTCATGTGTTTGGAAGGTGATTGGATGACAAGGGTGCTATACTCATTGGTACGTTAGTTCATTGATGAGTTCTTAACTGATTTGCTGTTAAGAAGTGGGACCTGGTTAGAGGCAGCTCATTGGAGGTAGAGGCCTGACCTGGAAATGTATATCTCCCTTTCTTTGAGCTCCTCTTTTCCTTGCTTGCTGACTTCCATGAAGTGAGCAGATTTCTTCTGCAGGAGGTCCTTCCACCATGCTGTTTCTGAATTTCACCCTGTTAACCATGGACTGAAACTTCTGAAATTGTGAGCCAAAAATAAATCTCTTCTCCATTAAGCTGTAGGTGTTAGGTATTGTTTCTCATCAACCAAATGACTGAAATAGTAACCATGGAACTTAAAAAACTCAATCACCGATACAGCTAGTTCTGAACTAGTGATCAAAAATTTAAAGTGATCAAAATGATCCGATGAAAACTCGGCCTTGAAATATTCCACATGCACAGAAGTAGGATTTTTGCTTAAAAAAAGTCTTGAAGGATATTGTCAAGTGTATTCTCACATGCTAGTTTTGAAAAGTGGGGAAAGACACAAGAAAACAGAATGATGTTCTCCTTAATTTTGAAGAAGCCACTGCTTTGACTTTAAGAAACTACAATTCAATCAAAAAGTTAGCTTATGTAAGTCTCAAATGTAATTTTTCCTTTTGCAAAAGCTTACACACACACACCCCAATAAAAACATAAATAAAAGTATTTTTACTTCAAAATGCTAAATCAAGACTTTAATACATGTAATATATTAAAGACTATCAGACAAAAATTCTGTAATATACTTTGATGTTTTATCCTTAATATAAAACTTATTTAGTTAAGGAAAAAAGATTAACATTTTCTGTTTTTCATCTAGAAGTTTTTTCATATTCATTTTCTCATCTTGTTTATACCATTGCCATAGAGTTTAATCATTCATATTTAAATCACTGTTGTAAAAATGCATGAGGAATTGCTGAACCAAATTAAGGCAGAAATGCTACTAAATATTCTGATGTAGGTATTGTATTATTGAGAGTAATGAGCAGTCAATCTTCAAAAGAGTAACCTAATAAAGCCTCCTGTTTTTCTTTAAGCATTTAATAACCATAAAGCCTACCTAAGTGTTTGCAGAAAATTTTATTTAATGATATATGGCAGGCTAAACTGCCTTTATTGCTGCTATTACAAATTCTGTTTGAATTCACTAGGAACAGATATGCAGGCTGTTACCAAGGGTGATGGGGTCTGGGATGAGTTTCCAAGTTCCTGTGTGTAATAAGCAAAAAAATTGGACATGGCAGGTGGCAGCCAGGAAACAGCAAAAAGTTTATTAATGAAATCGTGTGCTTGGAATGAACAGGCTTGTGCCTGCAAAAGAAAAATAACACAAGCACTGAGAGGATAGTGTGTAGGGGTTTAAAATGCTGCCAGCACTAGGGTGCCTCCCACTGGGGTCTTCCAGAGTATGATTGACAACATGCCTGCCAGGGTGCTGAGTCATATCAGCCACAGCTACTGGGCGTGACACTTCCCATAATTCACTCTGTTATAATTGTATGCATGAGATGCACTCCATATACACGAATCTTCAAAAAGCTCCAGGTGAAGAAAGGTAGGGTTAGGGTTATGGTTAGGGCAGGCCATGCAGGAAGGGCTGGTGCACATGTGCCCTGTTTTGGAATTACAGAATTTTCAAGGACAGGATTGCAGTTTTTGTTTTCCTTATCACTGCCATGATGTAGTAAGCCTTAGGATGGGAGTAAAGGGTTGCCCTTGGGGCATTGCACAGGTTCAGGTGAGTGTCCTGGTCTGGAACTATAGAATTTTCGAGGGCGGGATTGGAGTGTTTGTTTCCCTTATCTCTGCCATGACATAGTAAGCCTTAAGAAGCAGTAAGAGCTTGCCCTTGGGGAAGTGCACATAAGTTCCCTTTTCCTGTGGTCAGGAGCTTGCTTCCCCTAAGGTTTCATACAGCCACCACTGGCAGAATATGTATTTGGTTCTGGGAGATGACAATGCTCTAGATGATTTTGTGTAAGCTGTCAGGTCTTTAGACAGCTTTTGATAATAGAAGAGGGATGCGCTTAAAATCCCCTACTCCAGTGCCTATTCCAGTGTGTAGACGGCAATGGTCCCTTAGCTCCCAATTATACTCTATATTATTCCCTCCCTGAAAGACTTGGTCCTTGGAAATCTTCAAGGGTTGATGAAGGTAGAATGCTATCTTCTACAGTTGCTTCCTGCTGAGTAGGGGCACTGTCCCTACCTGTGTGGAGCCATGGAACTCTTGTCCTGCCTGATCTAGGGGACCAAGAGAACTGTACTCTTCCTCTGAAAATCTGTTGATGAGTTCTACATATGAAGGTGGATTTTGATCCTTGGCATGGATCATCATCTGTAGTTTAATCATTGTTAAATGAGAAGAAAAAAAATTTGACAAAGAAATTAAGGAGGCACGGTGCAAATCATAAGGCTATGAGAAACATTGACAAAGTCCCCACCGAGGGAAGTAACCAGGAGGTCTAATATCAGACCTCTAACCAGGCTCCCCATGCCTCACATAATTCTTGGTGGATCTTAGAATCACAGTCACCTACCTTTTTGCCTCATCTATCAGTATTTCAGACTGATTGACACAGAAGCAACATTCTTCTTCTACAAACAAACATAATCTCCTATTTCCTATGGGTCAAGAGGTCTAGCCCCTAAAGTTTTGTAAGGCTGCCACTACCAGAGAATCTATCTGACTCTGGAGGATGGCAAAGCTCTGAGCGATTTTGTCTAGGCAATATGTCAGCTCCTTAAACAACTTTTGGTAATAGAAGAGGGATGTTGTTAAGACCTCCTGCTCCAGTGCCTATTGCCATGCCCAGGCCCACTGAGAGAGAAATTAGTTATACAGCTTGCTTGCTTCTTGTCTTGGCAGCAAAAGAAATTCTTAGGGGTTGGTTATTAGGGGCTATGTTGATCTCCAGGGCTAGAACAACAAAGGTGCCTGCTCCTATCCAGTTTGCTGGAAGACATACTGTAACAGGAATTAGTGCCACAAAGGGAAAAAAATCTCCAAGTCTCAAGAGAAGTTATTTTCAATAATAAATATATGGGTGAGCCAATTATTTTCATTTTCCCAGACAGATAAAGTCTCTGGCAATGTGGTTCCAGTAAGAGGTTGAAAGGGCTATAAGATGTATCTGGAGTAACTCCTGTATTTCTATTTTTCCAATGTCTAAAATTACTTTTGATATCGATAAACACCCATTAACCAAGTTTTCATGACTGGGCACCAGCAAACAATTACTCCTCGTGTGTTGAGAGTAATTTTTCCATGGGAATATAGAAACAATTTGAAGGTCCTGCTTGAAAATATTCTCATTCCTGTTTCCTAGCCCTTGTGTGTCCAGAGTTGGCTTCCAGAGTTTTAAAGGACAGGACTTGAGTTCCTTAGAGACTGGCATGGTCTTGCGAAGGCTTTATTTTTAGGATATGTTTACAAAAAGTCTTTTAATGTGCCCAAATCTTGACTCCAGTGCCAGTCTTGTGTCCTCCTTATCCAGAAGGATGCCTGGAACTTAAGTAACATGTGAGTGGATATTGGGGCTCAAATGGATGGTTCCATGGAAGAAACCTGCATGATGTCATTTTGATAGGAACTTAGGATAGATCATCCATCCTTGTTAAGAAGATGTTGGTTATTTCATTGACCTGAGAATCATATAGACCATCTAAAGACATTAACTAAAAAGGATGCCCCCTTAAAATTTGGGGTGCAGAATCACCTTCCTAGTAGCACAGAGCTGAGCCTGGATGGGCACAGCAGTATATTGGCTGGAAGATAGGGAAAGACTCAGCCAACTGTCTTTGGCCAAGTCAGGAAATAGTAGAATTTATTAAGAGATGGGTTAAATTTAAGGTTCTGTGTAGGTAATCACTGCTCATTATCTCCCGTAGAGGTAATCATTGAGCAAGCAAAGAGGATCCCAGGCCATAAAAGAGTAGAAGAGTCCCAAAGAAGTCATTCTGTAACTTGGGGTGAAGATTCCAAGAGTGAATTGTGGTAAGTAAGAGAGCAGCAGAACTAGCTACACAAAACATGTAAGGAGAAGCCCTATTTCCAGAATTGGGCTTATTTTCCTTTTTGATCTAGAGGGAGCAAACCTGTTTACTTATCTGACTTAAAAGTTTGGTGAATGTTCTTTTCTGAAAACAAACTTAAAGCCATCCCTGGTTTTTTAAGTTTGTGGTCTCTTTTCTTTTTCTGATTTCTCTTGTGGCTTGGATTGTACTCTAGATAGGTGAATCCAGCTATCTATTCCCTGCACCTGGATGGCAGAGGATGTGTTGAAGAGGGATGTGTAAGGTCCTTTCCATTTGGGGGTGAGTTGATCTTGGGCCCACTCTTCTCCCAGGTCTTGATTAGAACCTGGTCACCAGGGGGCCTTGGGTTGACAATTGTTCTTAGTCTCTGGGAGTGAAAGGATCTTGCACATACATTCTTGGAGGGCCTGTTGGAAGGTTCTCAGATGGGTTAAATGTTGGAGGAGTTAGGATGTCTCAGGCAAGATATCAGGAAGGATCTCCCATAAAGTATCTCAAAGGGCTTGACATTAAATTTGGATCATGGGGTGGCCTGAAGCCTCATTAAGACAACTGGAAGAAGGTCTAGTCACTTATGTTGGATTTTCTGGCACAGCTTGGGTAAGGTCTGTTTGAGGGCTTGTTTGGCTCATTCAACCTTTCCTGAGGACTGCAACCTCGAGGCAGTATGGAGATGGTATTTAATTCCCAGAGCCTTAGTGACTCCCTCTGTAATTTGGGATATAAAAGAGGGCCAACTGTCACTTTGGGTGGACTGAGATAGTCCAGACAGAGGGATCATTTTGTTAAGAAGGGCTTTTACCACCATCAAGGCTCTTTCTGATCTGGTAGGAAATGCCTCCATCCACCCAGTAAAAGTATCTATGCAGACCAAAAGATGTATATATCCCTTTCATGGAGGTGTGGGTAAAATCCGTTTGCCAGTCTTCCTCAGGGGTGGTCCCTTGCCATTGTATTGATTCTGGCAATGGGAGTGAATTGGTCTGTGGATCTTGGTGGGCACAGATGGTGCACACTTTACAAACCTGGATTAAAATGGTATGGATTCTGGACCCTCTAAAAAGTCCGTGTGCCATAATGGTGGTAGCATCTTGCCCTAGGTGGAGGGCATTCCAGTTAATGACTTTCCGCTGTATCCATTGTGATAAGAATACCTGGGGTCCTACACACCACCGTTGGCCCTTTTGGACTCCTCTTACATCACAAATCACTTAAAGGTCTTTCCTGGGGCATCCTGGTTCCATCTTAAGATAATAGAATTAAACCTCAGGGAAAGTTAATGATGGGCTGAGTTTATTTTGGAGGGCGGCCTATTTGGCAGCCAAATCTGCCTTTGAATTACACTTAGAAACAGGGTTCATGGAGGCTTGACATCTCCAGCAATGGACAACTGCTCCCTCATTTGGGAGATTTTCTGCCTTGAGAAAATTGAGGATCTCTGATTCATATTCACATTTCACTGGTAATAAGTGGCTAGTCAAAAGAGTGCCCTTTCTTTCCAGATGGCAGCATGTTCATGTAAGGCTGGACAGACACACTTGGAATATATCTATATCTGTTTCTATATCTATGTCATCTATATCTATATATGTATGTGTATATATGTATATATAGAGAGATATAATTTTTAACTAATTTTATTAGTGCACTTTTGACATACATAATGATCACATTCACCCTAGGGAATTTGTATCTATACATAATACATCTCAATTCCTTTTTGCCCATTCCCTTTCATTGAGCCTCTTACCTTGGGCAAATTAAAGAGCCTAAGTGAGGGAAATAAATTCTGTGTTTTAGGGCAAGGTTCTCAGGAGGGAGTTTCTTGCTTCAGTAACTTGGGTTTGATTGACTCGCATACTGTGCACCTCTACCACCATCCTTTACGAAACTGTGACATCTCAGTGAGCCATATGCTTGTCATCCCTGTCAATGGCTTGTCCCTCAGGCTGGGGCAGCTGGCATAATTTTTGGCAATGTTGTGTTTGCACTCACACTCTAACTGTTGGTTAGGTGGAAGAAAGGTAGTTGGGTTTAGAACTTTGAAGACTGAAGAGTGATACCATTGTGGAAAAGACCACCCAGAGATGACCGAGAAACCAAGCACCACTCAGAGAGTTGGTGAACTCAGGTTTATTATGCTGGTGGGCTCAGAGGAGTTTGCACTCTAAAGTCTGAGCCCTGAGCACAGAGAATACAGGGTTTTTATTGGACTTTAGCTCCAGGTACAGTGAGTTAGGTTTTGGTTTATTCTCTAAATTTTTGTTCCTGGAATCTAGGTGACTGTTATCTTGTAAGCAGACTTATAGAGGCAGAATAAGTGATGGAGGGGCTAGGGTCAAGACAGCAGCAGGGATATTTACAGAAGCAGAAGGTGAGTGGCAGGCGGAGGTGAGTCACATTTATGGCTGGCTGAACCTAGACGGCTTTGTTAAGAAGGGAGGCTAAGGTATGGCTCTGATTAGTTTTGACTCTGAATTTTCCATATAATTCTCCCTTCTGGTGTTTTTCTCTATAGCTTGCCTCAAAAAGAAACATCAGAAACATCTTCAGTGCCTAGAGCACGGTATCTTTGTAAGGCAGAATTTAGGCTCCGGCTTTTTTTATCTGTTAAAGTTTTCATGGTGCTTGAAATGAATTTAATAAAGACAAGGAGCAGGCAGGGCAGGACCAGACAAGGTCCCGGAAGGAGCAGGACTACATCGCTAAGGCTTTTGAATCCCCCAAGCGCGGAGAACCATCTCCCAAACACACTTATAGGGTCCCAATCTTTTTAGGTATAGATGGGAACATGCACCAATTTTCTAATATTTGTGGTTATGCTGGCTATAGTTTTCCCATTAGCATCTATTTGAAGGCAACAGTACGATTGACTGAACTTTCCACATATTCCCCTATTTTTAGCTAATATGTAGTCTACTGCAAGACGATTTTGATAAATATCTGCCCACGTCTGCAATTGTTGATTTGCCAGGAGCGCTAAATCTGTTGCTGTCTGGTTAGTTATTATTTCCAGCATGGCTTATAGCCTGATGATCAGGTCGAGCATATATATGTGGGAGTCCTGTATCTCCAGCTCTCATCTTGAGCCACGGGGGCAGGGCCATAGCACTGGACTGTACATTCAGGGAGCCATTTATGACCTTTTTATTTCTGTTGTCCTCCCATCTCCAAACTCTTTTTTGTTTTTACCTTTAAACTGTGGTAGAGGGGACCCCCTAGCTTTTCTCCCTCTGGATTGGGTAGGAGGAAGAACCCTAAATGGGTTGTTCCTACAGTGCATATTTTCCTCTATCATTATGGGATCTGTGTGTATGTCATCCTTTTACATAGCCAGAATAGCCCATCAGTTGCCCTCCAGAACTCCGGGCTGGCAGAATCAAGGGTGTCCCAATATTTGTCAATTTCAGGTATGCCTCAGAAAAGATTGGCTGTTTAATTACCCCCCGTGGTACAGTTTATTATGGTCTCACTGGGGAAAGGTTGAGAGTGGGAACATTTGTCTAGGTGGGTTGGGGCCCAGTACCAAATCGGGGCCCTGGACCACCACCATGAGTTAGTAGACTTCTATACCAGTTTCCTTTCACAGTGAGTTTTTCCTGTCTACTGTGTATAGTTTGGCCCTGTTCTCTGGATACATTCTTTCTCAATCACTTCTGAGATGAGGTCCCAAACTTTGGGGTCATTTGTTCTCCCTCTCTTATGGAATAGTTCTACTTAAGGAAGTGGAATGTTTTTAGGCTAGTCACTCTCTAAGGCCATCTTTCATACCCAACAGTTGGTGATATTAAATTTATGAACAACTGTTTCAGCCAGATCTATGAAAAGGTTCTTTCCTTGGACTGGGAGGCCCAAGTTTTCTCTCAGGTCTGCTCTTAATTGGTCATAGATCTGTTCTGGTCTCAACCAGGGAGGTAACTTTTGGTCTATTTGCTGTTTTATCTTTTGTATAGTCTTTTCAACTCTCTAGGCTCAGGCACGATCTTGTAACAACCCCCACCTCTTTCCATCAGATATACCTGCATATCCAAGATATGTCCAGCAGGCCCAGGCCCCTGATCCTCTGCTTCCGGGTTCCCCACAGATGCTTCTTGCCACATATTTTGACTTTATCTCTCTCATCTGTTTTTTTTTCTTTTGTTATGAACAAGTCTTAGCCTCTTAATAACAAGCAGTTGGCTGGTATGTGTAAGTGGAGAAGTAAGTCTGATTTCATGTACTTATTTCATGGTGGATCCTGAGCAGTGTATAAAGGTGATCTTAACAAGCATGTTAACAGAACCTCTGATAGTACAAATAACTGATACCAACAAAGCATCTTTCAAGCAAGAGAAAGGTAGTAGCAAGTAAAATCTTTTCCCTACAACTCCAATCAGCCAGTGTGACTTTGGCAAGACCTTTGGCAAAGAGCAAGGCAAGGATTATAATGCTAGTAAAGAGCAAGGGGTGGCACTAAATTACAATATGAAGAGCATTTAGATGACATAAACAGCTAATATGTCTCATGGCACCGCTGATTCTTCAGGCTTCTGCCGTGTGTTGACCAGTCAGCTCCCAGGTCTGCAACTGCAGCAGGGCTGTGGATTCCTCAAGCTTCTGCTGTGCATAGACTAGTCCGCGCCTGTAGTGACCAGAAGAAGGGCCGTCATTTCCCTGCCTCCAGAATGTCACTCGTAGGAGCCTTTCTGGATTGGCCTTTGCTGTCCAGTTCTCAGTTTGCTCTAGTGTGGCAGCCTTCTTAACTTTGGTATGAATCCATGGCATGATACCTGCAACTTTAACGGCAATGAATGGCAAGAATGACAGTATGAGGGCTGAACCACATGGTCAGAGCAGTTCCATTTTCCAATTTTTGACCCGTACCACATCTCCTGGCTTATCTCCTGGGGATCCCCTTTTAACTATCACAGAGGGAGGGACGCTGGAACAGAATTTCAAAAGGAGAGAACTCGGAGCGTTTGGGGCAACATCTAACTCAGAGTAGGGCCAGAGGCAACCGATCAAGCCAGACTATCTCTATTTCTTGGCATATATTAGCTAGGGTGTTTTTGAGGGTCCAGTTTATGTGCTCAACTTTCCCTGAACGTTGTGGGTGGCAGGTAGTATGGAGCTTTTGCTTGATTCTCAAAGTTCTTGCTACAGTCTGAGTTATCTCGGAGACAAATGCTAGTCCATTGTCTGATCCCACTGAGACAGGCAGTCTATATTGGAGAATAGTTTCTTTGAGGAAGGCCTTAGCCACTTCATGGACTTTTTCAGTATGAGTTGGAAATGCCTCGACCCAGGTGAAATATGTACAGACCAGAATTAGTAAGTAGTGGTAGCTTCTGCATGGCTTTACCTCGGTGGATTCTGCTTCCAGGTTCTCAAAGGATAAGGTCCCCGTGGCCTGTACTCCTGGGGGCTGACTCAGTCTGTGGCCAGAGTTTAATTTCTTATACCTTAAATCCATTTTACACTCATGGTTAGCATTGTCAGTGTTTCTTTTTTAACACTAGATGATTGACGATTTGGTGGGTACATTTAATGACTTCTATGACCAGTTGGCTATTGGTCACTCTTCCAGTTCTACACAAAGAAATTGAGTCTTTTCACCCTTCATGTTTATTAAATCTGGAAGTCTTCCATGGTCTCCCAGTTTGTTCATTGCTGAAACTGCACTGTGTTTCTTTTAGACTGTGATTCTTTAATAGGATGACTTTTCCAATTATCAGTAGCCATAAATTTTTGTTTTGTTTTGTTTTCTGGCCTCTTTGAATTAGTTTGGTGTCCAGAGTCTTTTAACAGTCAACTATTATACTTATTAGACTATTTTACTAGATATGCCAAACTAACTCTTATGCCAACAACACCTGCAAAAGCCAGCAGCACGTTTCTGATGTTGCCTTCTAGATCTTTCATATGGAAGAACTCTATAAACCCATCCCAGCCTCTTTGTTTGACCAGCCAGTCCCTTTTTGTCTGTATGAGGACATCTGTGATACTTTCTGCTAGTGGTTCTATGTAGCTTTCTCTGTTTACATTCTTTACATATTTGGCCACAAAGGCACCAAAAGAAATGAGAGTTACAATTCTACCACAGTTTGTTACAACATCACTGAAAATGTGAACCATCACTTGTGTTAAGGATTTGACACTGTCTTCACCTTTGCTGTCCACTTTCCGAAGCATTTCTTGGAAGGGACTCTTGTTGTTGCATTGCACACCAGCTCTGGCAGGTGACAGGGTCTCCAGCGCCCTCCTGCTGGCTGCCTGGCCCCACCCAGCAGCTTCGGGTGTTTGGCAGTAGTCACCTGCTCCCACGGGTACCATGAGATGATTTCTAGTGGCTGCCAGTACAGCTCATCCTCTTCTTTCTTGGCCCGGGACAGCATAGAGGACAGTGAGCTGTGGGTGCATGGGCTCTTCCTGGCCTCTCTGACCAGCCACAGTAAGGGCAGCACAGCCGGCCACTTCCCGAGAGGCTCTGGCTCATACTCTTCCTCAGGCAACACGATGGCACGTTCAGCTCTTCCTCAGGCAACACGATGGCACTGGTGACCAGGGCTTTTGTGTCCTCAGGCGGTGACACACAGAGGGTGGGCACAAAGAACAGGGTGGGGGTTGGGGGTTGTTGGGCAGACTCAGCCACCTCCCAGTGGGCTCAACAGGCTCTGGGATAGGGTTCAGCAGCGGTGGTGACACAGAAAGAGGAGGACTCTCTGGCAGGGGTGTAGTGGGAATGTAGGGTGTAGGCAGTAGGGCTTCCTCTTCAGGGTCGCTCTGGTGGATGGGCTTGGTTGAGTCAGTCAGTGTGACCTCCCTGCATGGCCAAGCCACAAAAACTCTATACTGTCTCTGCAGATTAGCACAGAATCTGACCTGGGGTCAGAGTTTGAACAATTTGTAACCAGGAGTCAATATAGGGGATCTGTTCTGGGAGACCTGGCTCTTGAGTAACAACCTGGTAAGTGGCCCTCACAGTGGAAAGGTGGAGGGTTCCCTCGGGTGGCCAGTGAACATTGAAGGTGGGCCATTTGAATTCACAGAGGGTCCACAATTTCTCTGGCTTCATCTTAATCTCATAGTCTCCAAAGAACTCTTTCTTAAAGTTTTCAATCATGCAGTCTAAGACTGTAGGCTTTGAGGTGGGACTCCCCATTGATGCCTTGGGTATGGGAAGTTGCAACACAGACAGAGAGACACCCCCCCTTTCTGAGAGACAGGCTGCATTCTTGGCCTGCTGGGCCTCTTGTCTCAGGTTTCTGTAGCTCGAAAATCTCTGTTGTCTCTACTCTTCAAAGTCATGGAGTTCCCAGAAGGTTCTTTCCCTGGCTGGGCTGAGAAGGGCAACTAGTGCCAGGTGTCTGAGGGACTCTGGACATGAAGGGGACCCACAAATGGCCTGTAGAAGGATGTGCCACAGATGAGGACCTGGCAAGGGAAATGAGGCAGAATAAGGGTAATGGTCAAGGGAGTACTCAGAAGGAGGCTCCCTTTCAGTAGACAGAAGGTGGGGAATAGGCCCAGGGGCCCCTGAACCAAGTCTTCCTTGTAATATGGGGAGGGGATCTAGTAGAAAATTTAGGATAGCTGGTCGATGACACAATAGGTGGCAGATCAGAGGAGCCTCATTGTTAGGCTGTAACCAGAGGTCCAGGGGAAGTTGGTCTGTCCAATCTGTCAACAATCCCCCTATTCAGACTCCTCAATAAAAGGGGGAGGTAGCAGGAGAAAATCCTACTCTACAAAGGAGGTCTCTCACCTCTGGAGTTAAGTATAGGTCTGAAATGGTCTGGTAGAAATGTTGGCATCACGGATGAGGACAGAGGGGCTGTTTAGACATAGAGGGGTTCTTATTCTTTCTTGTTTCTTTCCCTCTCTGGTGGTTCCTCCCTGTATCGATGATGCAAGACAAACAAGGGTGGGCGTCTCCAGACAAGAACACTCAGATATCTGCCTGGTCATGTCCCTTGTGGGAGTTTAGGCTCTTCTTGACTAAGGTGCACACATAACCCTGGCCCTAGTCAGCACTCCCTATTATGAGTTACCATTTTACTGTACAAAGACGCCACAGAACCATAGATTAGGGCCCACTCGGACTCCTTAGCCCAGAGGCTGTGGAGCCACAAATAGGAGTCACACTCACTCACACATTCACTCAGAGGTTTTCACGGTGCCTTTCCACTTTGGGAAGGTCCCCTAACTGATGGCTTCTTGATGTGAGGGCAGTGGGAGGTGATCAAGCTCCCCTTCCATCCAAAGCTGGGCCTGACTAGGATGGGGTCCTGGGACCTAACCTTATCCTGAAGTCCCGACTGGAGAGCTGGTTTATCTCTCTTCCGAGTCCGGCTGTGTACAATGAGGTAGGTTTCAGTTATTCTCTAAGCCTTTTATTTGCAGAAACTAGGCGATTGTTATTTTTAAGCGGAATCACAGAAGCAGAACTAGCAGTTGAGGGGTTAGGGTCAGGTCAGCAACAAGCATATTTACAGAAGCAGAAGGTGAATGGTAGGTGGAGGTTAGTCACAGCTACAGCTGGCTGAACCCAAATGGCTTTGTTAAGAGGGAGAGGGCTAGGGTTTGGCTCTGGTTAGTTTTGGCTCTGAATTTTCCATATTAATATTGGGGTTTTCCATAAGAGTGGCCTGGTATTTATGAGCCTTTCTCCGGTGATTTACAAATGTCTCTTGAGTTCCAAGAGGACCATGACCTAGTGTGGGATTAGAACAGAGAACTTTGGTCCCATTGTTATTTTAGATGTTTCCTGGATGCTGTAGCAGCTGTTGCTCGTAGGCAGCTGGTCCAGCCCTGTGCTATTCCATCTAGTTATGCAAAGAAGTAGGCCACAAGCTGGGTTTCTGTTTTAGTACTCTGGTGGCTACTCCTTGCTTTTTAGCTATGAGGAGAGAAAAAAGGTTTAATTAGATCTGGAATTACTAATACTGAGACATGCATCAGAGCCTGTTTCAAGGCCCAAAAGTCCTCCTGAGCAGCTCCATTTCAAGCATTCAGTTTCTGGTCCCCTAGTTGCTTCATATGATGGTTTGGCCATTACTCCAAAGTGGGGCATCTCTGTGTGGCAGAAGCCAACCATTCCCAAGAAAGCTCTCAGTTGCTGTTTAGACTCCAGAGGACCTACTTGGCACATTGCTTCTCTTCTCACTGAAGACAGTTGTCCATGTTCAGGTAATAAAACATACCCCCAATAGGTCACTTTTTGTTGAGAAGTCTGGACCTTGTGTAGCGACAGTTTATAATCCTTCTTTTCTAAAAGATTAGGAGTTTTAACGGTGTTTTGATCAGCTAACTCCTTGGCAAAGCTGCAAATGAGAAGGTCATTATGTATTGTAATAGGCTTCCTTTCTCGAGCTTTATATCTCCAAAATCTCTAGCGAAGGGACGTGCAGACAGATGGGGGTTATCTCTAAAATTGGAGAAAACTGTTTCAGTATCCTCCTGGAATAGCCTAATTTGGAGATCCTCCCACTCAAAGGCAAACAGGAACAGAAGAAAGTGTCACTGGGATCAAAGAGAGAGAACCAGTTACTGTCTCCCAGGATCTGTGCAAGGAAGGTGCATTGGTCTGCCACTAGGGGTGAATAGACACTGTTGCCTCACTGATGATTCTGAGGTCTTGTACTAGGCCATAATCTTCAGATGGCTTGAATACTGGCAAAATGTGTATGTTGTATGGGGACTGGCATGGCCCCAGCCCCACCCTGTAGCCAAAACATTCATCGATAATGGGCTAGCCTGTCCTTTGAGGGGATACTGCCCTTCGTGAGGGTGTAGGTTAGGGACCTTGAGCCAAATGATTGCCGCAGTGGCCCCAGTAGCCCACCCTGTGATGCATTCATACCATAGTTGGTGAGACGCTCCTGGCAAAGGAAGTGGGCCCAAAGGGTCCAAGTTAGCTGGGTCCCTGGCAAGTAGTAAACAAGTTGCCAGAGGTCTGAGTGACAGAATGGCCCTGAGCGGGAAGAGTGTGACTGCTATGGGGCATTTTCATACTACCATGAAGGCAGCTTGGAAAAGGAAATCTCCCAACTGGAAGTTCAGAGTGTGTGTGTGTGTGTGTGTGTGTGCGCCTGTGCGCGTGTGTGGTGGGCAGCAACCAGATAACTATTTCAAGACCCTCAACAACTAAGGAATGTAGTGATAATTGGCTTCCATAAGAGATTAGGATTGAGGAAGTGGCCTTAGAATCCAGAAGGAAAGGAATTTGCTTACCTGTGAGGCTCCTATAAGATGATGGGGATATCCTTGTGTGAGAACCATGCAGGCTGCCTCAGCCACCATCAGTCACTGTGCAGATATTTTTCCCTGGCCACCATTGTGGTGGATGACCTCATTCTCTTTGGAGAATGAGGGAAGTCCCTCCTCCAGTGCCCAGAGTCCTCATCCATATCCAGACAGGCTTGGCAAGGACTCAGTGGATTTTAGGCCTCTCTTTTGCTAAGTGCCTCGATTACTTGTGCTCGAAGCACCCAGAATTGCCTACATCACACTTTGAGTTATCTCAGTTCCCCTTGATACCAAAGGCTTTATTACGGCTTGATCCCTGAGCACCAGCATGGAGTTAGCCTGCCTTTTGTTCCTTCTTCAACTCCCATTTGGCCTCTTCTCAGTCACAGTTGTAAAACACTATGTAAGACACATCAACCAATTAACTTATCCCAAGTTATGGGTCCTATTGATGTTTGGAGCTTCCTCCTAATGTCTGGAGCTGACTGGCTAATAAAGTACTGACCCAGGATAATTTGGCCCTCTCTAGATTCTGGGTTTAAATTAGTGTATTTGCAGAGTGCCTATTCAAGCCAGCATTGGAAAGCTGCTGGATTTTCATCAGAGCCCCAAGTTATAGTTCTGAGCTTTTCATAATTTACAGGCTTGTGTATACAATGTACCAATACATGTTCTTGATAAAAAAATTAAAAATAAACAAAAAATAATAATTTACAGGCTTGGACATACCCACTAAGGTGAACTGGAAGTATAAACCCCATTTGGTTTCAATACCTCAGTCAGCTGATTACCACCAGACATAGCCACAAAGAACTCAACATTGGCTTGTCTTGCAGCTCTTCTGATTCGCTCTTCCTTTTACTTTACAGAAGAAAACAGGATAAACTGAACATCCTGCCTGCTGGGATCAAAAGGTATCTTTAAAATATAGACTCTGCCAGCAACCTTTTCATATTCCTCAAACAATTTTTCCAGTTTCTGTTTGCATTGTTGGATATCCATGACTGAAAGTGACCTGAACTAAGATGGTACTCTCTTGCCACCCACTACTCAAAGGATGGTGGCAGCCTTAGATGGTGAGTTACTGAGCACAGGGCCTTATGGTAGACAAACCCAGATCTAGTATGTGGTGGTCTCAGGAGGTTTTCTTGATACCCTGGCGGAACCAGCAGTGTGGGTTGGTAAGTAGGTAGTCTCTCAGTGGGAGAGGCTGACAAAGTGAAGTCCTCAGCAGAATCAGTTTCCAAAGAGGTTACAGTCCTATGGCAGGGTTGGCAAAGATCAGGTTTTTGGTATGGAGAAATAAAAGCTTGGGCATAGGGTACCTCTGACATGTTTCCTGCCTCTTACACGAAAGATTGAGTTGGAGTATGGTGTTACACTTCAGGCCGTCAGTAAGGAGCCAAAAATTTTTTTTGTTTCCAAAGTCATTGCATAGGCCGCACCACATTAGAAAGGAATACAAGTTCTCTCTCTCTCTCTCTCTCTCTCTCTCTCTCTCTCTCTCTCCCCCCGCCGGGGGTCTGCAGGAAGAATTTATTTCACTGTTTAAGAAGGCATCCAAGTGGAGAGTCAGATGGAATGGACAAGGCACTCTTTATGATGGCTCTGTGGGCAGAAGGAGTAAGAATTAAGTCATGGGAACCTAACAGGACATCTCTTGGTAAAGTCAAATTTCTTGGGATTCAGATTCTAGACTCTGCTTCCATCGGTGGTATCTAGCTTTAAATCTTGAGGATTTATGAATTCTCCTCACCCCTACCTAACACCTTCCTCTGTTCACCCCCAGAAGAATATGTGTTTCCTGACAGATGAAAGCACCACAGCAAAAGAACAGTTTTAACAAGGGAATAAAATGATCATGCCCATTTGGGTTTTGAGGTCGAGGGACAGTGAGGATGAAAGAGAGTGTGGAAAGAGCACTTCAGGGGCCCTCACTCAGGCTAAAGTGTTTAGGACCCACAAGGGTGTATACTTCAGGAGACTGCTTTCTTCAGTGTGGTCCAAAGACCAGTTCTCCCATGGTGCCTTAGTTAAGACTTCCACACTGGGTGAATGTGAAGAACTTTGCGTGAGACGCTGCATAGGGTTGTACCTTTATTTTTGTCTCCATGGGTGAGCAAAATTTCAAAGTTGCATCTAACCCAGGGACAGTGTGTGATGCTGACCTAAAGGAGAA
Source organism: Hystrix cristata (assembly GCA_004026905.1). Classification (NCBI taxonomy): domain Eukaryota; kingdom Metazoa; phylum Chordata; class Mammalia; order Rodentia; family Hystricidae; genus Hystrix; species Hystrix cristata. The sequence continues at coordinate 27,330 of PVJO010006748.1, forward strand.
TCTATGGAGGTGACTACACATCTTGAAGAGTGTGTCCTGAAACTCTTCCCATTTTCGTTTAGTGAGAGCAAGTATCTCTTGATCTTCATTGCTTTTATATTTAAGCAGTCCTTTTTAGATGAGTTGAAGAGACTCTGGATACTAGAAAGGGATCATCAATCTCCAGAGGTTCGTGGGGGGGGGAGGAAAGTGGCACAAATATAAACCTGAGCAATGAAGGAAAGTTTTCTTTCCCCTGGCAGATCCTAAAATGTTCCATTCAAAGAGTTAGTCTTTCATGGGAATCTTCAGGTTGCAGATGTCCTAATGGCTTTTAATGTCTGACCTGTGCCCACAATGAGTGACTAAGGACACAAAAATGGGAAAGAGAGGAAATAAAAATTTCTAAAATTTCCCTAGAGAGACCTTGTCTTCTGGCTAGACCCTCCAAGATATTATCACAGGTAATGGGGTCAGGGATGGCTTTTCAGTTTCTTGTGCACAATGAAGAAGGAATTGAACATGACACGTGACAGCAAGGAAAAATAACAGCATTTATTAACATGATAGTATGCTTGGAGAGAGCAGATTGGCTCTTATAAAAGGAAAATGGCACAAGCATTGAGGGACTAGTGTGTAGGGTTTTAAAATATTGTGCTGGCTCCAGAGTGTCTCCCGTCGGGGTCTTCCAGAGCATGACTGACAACATCATCGGCGGGTAGTGAGTCATGTCAGCTGTGCCTATTGAGCATGCCCTCCTTGTAAGTCTCTCTGTTATAATTGGATGTATGAGATGCAGTCCATATGCAGGAACACCCAATGAGATCCAGGTGAAGAAAACTTACTCTAGATCATGAAGGGAGGTCTGGTGCGCATGTGTGCTGGTTTGAAATTTTGGAATTTTGGAGGGCAGGATTGGGGTCTTTGTTTCCCTATCTTTTCATCATGTAGTAAGCCTCAGGACAGGGGTCGAGGTGATGACCTGGGGTATTATCCAACTTAAGGTCAGTAGAGGGGAGTTGCTCCATAACTCTCAGTTGTACAACCAGTATCTATTTTATGTTCAGGAACAATAGAGTCACACACATATGTCCTTAAGTGATTATACATGCTCGTGTCTCACAACTAAATAAATCATCACTAACTTTATAATGCAACATTTTCAGAGGCACAGTACTTTTTCTTCAAACTAATGTTTTGGGGGAAAACCATAGTAACTCTACTGTGAATTAGTTATTCTGATTTGAAGAGTAAGTACCACCAATCCCAGTGCTCAACACTGCAGATGAAGAAATGCTCAATGTCCACTTCTGAGGCATCTTCTGTGGGAGCCAGGGTTCAAAAATGATTAAAGAATGAAGCTACAACTAGAGGTTCATTTGACCCAGTTATCCCTCTGCTTTGTATCTTCCCAGAAGAATTAAAATCATCATATCACAGAGATATATGCACAACCATGTTCATAGCAACACAATTGTGATAGCTAAGTCTTGGAAACAACCCAAATGCCCAACAACTAATGAATGGCTAAAGAAGATGTTGTTTTTCTACACAGTAGAGTACTACTCTGCCATTAAAAAGGATAAACTAGAGACATTTGTAGGTAAATGGATGCACCTCGAGAACATACTCTTTTTTTTTTTTTTGTGGTGCCGGGGATCAAATTCAGGGCCTTGTGCTTGCAAGGCAAGCACTCTAATCACTGAGCTAAATCCCCGGCCCTCAAGAACATACTCTTAAGTGAAATAAATCAGACACTCATGAATACACATTAAATTGTTTCTCTGATATGAGAAACCGTAAGTGTAAATAAGAACAAAGAGGTGTAATAAATATTATATAAAAGGAAGATAATATTCAAAGAGAGGAGAACTAGAAGTGGAGAAGGAGGGAAAGAAGGAGGGAGAAAAGAAAGGACAAAGGGAAAAAGTGGAAAATGTAAATAAACCTGTTGCAAATAGGGAAGAGTGGTGGAACAGAAGGGAAGGGAGGGGAAGGGGGGAAAACCAAGATATATCATGTACAGGTACAAAATAACCATGTTGAACATGATCATTATGTATACAATGTACCAATACATGTTCTTGGTTAAAAATTAAAAAAAAAAAAAAAGAATGAAGCTACATGTAAAACACCCCTATTGGGGAAACGAATGGAAGGAAAGGAATTCAAGCTGAATGGTGAGGTACGAACCAGTTTTCAGTTTTGAAAGCTATTTCAAAAACCACAAGGACTTCCTACAATGAATGGTCAAAATAGACTGTGAATGTTGAAAGTTTTTAAAAGAATTATTACAGTAAAATACACATTGCCACTAATCCTCCTCAAAATACTCCACCTCTCTTCAGACATACTTATCCCATCTGAGTGAATAATTTGGATCAAGGGGCAGGAAACTCATGTCCAATAGTGTGTGGAAAAACCCTGCAGCATCTCCAGACTAAGCCTGAGGCCGTGGTCCTAACTAGGGCAAAAGGAAGGTGTGAGGACGAAAATATTAACAAAGAGATCCTAAAATTATCTATTGATGAGATGATTAGCATTTTCCACATCTCTGGTTGTCTAGTACCCTTACAAAAAGTACAGTGAAGATTTAAGAAGACTTGATGCAAAGTAAAAACTGCAGCACACTTGACAGCTGTCTAAACCTAAAAAAATACCTAAAACAAACGTACATCTGGAAATGGACAATGGAAGATTTACAGACTAAAGATGTTTAAGCACAATCTCTGGCACAACCAGTTATTAACTGTCCAAAAAGCTGTGAATTTAAAAGGGTGAACTCCATGAAAAAAGGCTAATAATAAAAATTACAATGAAATTTCAAAAAGTTAATGAATACATATGTATACAATGCAGGGGTGATAGATTTTTTGCATAAAGTTCATGTAAATTACTTACAAAATCAACACTAAAAACTGGAGAAATGCCTTCATAAGATAAGGAAAAATCAAGATTCTAAAGTGCTGCAAAATATTAAGTCATAGGTCCACTTTTTAAAAATTACAAAAAAAAAACCAAAAAACAAAAAAGGAAGAAAGTAAGACCCATGTTCAGGAGCATAAACAGTGAAAATTATATCTAATTGGGCACAGATGTAGAATTTAGTGGATGCATACTTCAAAGCTGCCATTATAAACACATTTAAAGAATGAAAGATAACCATTTGCAAAGAACAAAAAATAAGAAGAGAATGAATCAGCAAATGTAAGATGTCAGTAAAAGTACAGAATCTTAAAAAATGCAATAGACTTTTTAGAGTTATATAACAGAATAAATAAAATAAAAATTTTACTAAGTGAGATCAATAACAGGTTTGAAATGAGAGAAGAATCAATGATAATAGGAAAACAAGATTTTTCCAATCTGAGAAGAAATAGAGGAAAGATAATGAAGAAAAAAAAAACCCATAAATTCCCAGAGTCATGTGTGACATGAAGCCTGTCAACCTTTACGTAATGGGATTAGCAAAAGGAACAGATAGAATTAAAGAAATAGAAAACGTTTTTGAAGACATAAGGGAAAAACCTTCTCAAATTTGATGAAAAGCATCAATCTACAAGTCAATAATATCACAAGAGAGAAGCATTGCAATCAAATAGTCAACATTTTTTTAAAAGCCACAAAATAGAGTTGATTGATTACATGTAGGGAGTAATAATAAGATGAGCAGTTAACTTCACATCAGAAACAATAGAGGCAATGAAGCTGAAGAATAATTTATTTGGAGAGTCAGAAAAGAATTCTACATCCTACAACCCCCTTTTCCAATAATGAAGATGAAATAAAAAATGTCTAGATAAATATGAAATATTAATAGAAGTTCTTCATGTATGTTGAAAATAACTATTGATGCGCACTCAAATCCAGAAGAATAAATTACACTGTGAATGATAAAGGTATGTATAAACATAAAATACTATATTATTATGTTTTCCATTTTATTTTCTTAATTTCTTTCGATGCCATTAAATATTATATAATAATGATAACATCATTATTTTTCAGGGCTTATAGCACATACAGACTTTTGTATGTATATATAATGTATATGAGAGTAACAAAATAGAAAGTGAGATGGAGACTAAATATATTGGAATGTCATGACTGCCTGTACTTTGCTGTGATTCACTTAAAATTAACTAGAATTGGAATAGTGTGAATTAAAATGCATAATTTAATTATTTTTTTAAAAATGCTCCCTAGAGTTTATTTTAAGAAGAATTTTAGGTTTATAGCACAGTTGAGCAGAAGTTACAGAGATTTCCCATATAATTCCTTTTTCACACATGCAGAGTGTCCTCTATTATCCGTATCCTTCACTAGAGTGGCACATTTGTATCAACAAACATACACTAACATATCATTATCACCTGAAGTTTATTATTTACATTCATGTTCACTATTAGTGTGATATATACTAGAGGTTTAGACAAGTTTGTAATGACACATATGCATCATTACATTATTGTACATAGTACATAATTCTTTACAGCATCTATTAAAACAGGAGAAATTAAAATGGGACAAGGAAATATTTAACAGAAAATAAAGCTATACGTGTGATACAGAGCAGTATAAAAGGTATGAGAAATACAAAATATAATAGAGTGATGAATACAAATCAAACATATATAAAATTAAAAAAGCATTTCAAACTGGAGAAAAGAAGATTATCAAGGGAAATTGAGGTCAGCAATATGTCAGTAGGAAGTTTCAAGCTCTTGCTTACCCATGAAAATATTTTTAAAAAAAACTACCAAAAACCAATTGAACTGACCTTATAGTAATACTTAAAAACAATCAAAGAGACTATGGCAACAAAATGAATGCCCAATTAAGGAAAAAAAAAACACATTCAAATTGGTAGAAATTGTTTTGATATTTTTCATTGCTCTTACTTAACATTTTCCATGGCATGCTGAGGCTTTAGTTTGCAGAACTCAGCAAACTAGTTTTCAATTACAACTTTAGTCCCAGAAGAAGTAAAAGAGGACTTATTTGCAATATTCGTATCAGTCTATAAAGTGCCTAAAGTTCTTGTCTTCAGCTTACCAAACTCATTTCTCAGGTGGGGATAAGTGAAAACCACAGCTGATAAAAGCTGAAGAGCTACTATTTTGCATTCATTCATAAGATAATCAGATGCAGCTACAAGAAAGGATAGAGGGAAACAAATTTATTACACTTCTAAGGTCTTAAAGTAACAGAGTCACTTATGCTACCACAGGACCACACAGGAGAAATGTGAAGGGAGTGGGCTCTGGGAGCTGGGGCACTGTGAGAAAGAAAGGAACCATTTGACAAGTCCTTTAAGGGGTGAGTTGGAGTGAAGTTCATAATCAAAAGTCAAGGATTTAAATGGTACATTCGAATGTCAGGAGAGGACATGAAGAAAAGCTTGTGGCAGAAATCATCATTACTGTATTGTACTTGTGTACCTTATTACCTGGGAAGGATGCTTGAAGCCTGATTTAGGTATGCTAAGACTGACAGAAATTATGAAAATATGAAGTTTTAATAACTAAGCAACAATCAAATCTTTGCTTCATTAACATTACTAACAGTCAAATTTGGAAAATATAACACTTGCAACCAGGATTGTGAAGATATTAAAGGCAACTAGAATAGCTTGACTTAGCCACCAAAGATTAGTTTTGATGAGGTAACAACTAGGAAGAATCCTATTATGTCTATGACAAGGGATGGAATCCAGTTTGGAACCAGGCACCATGCTTTATGGGAGGAGCCAAGAGAACAAGTCAATCATCTATAGATTTAAAAGATTCTATTGGAAGATTCGGCTGCATTATGAGACTTATGCTTCTTGGCCTTTTCCAGTTTTATGGCCTGTATCTGTCTCGATTTATTAACACATACAACCTTAGGAAGTACCCTGAAATGCACAGCCCCACTTTCTCCTGTTAGTACATAATCAAGACCCAGTCTATTATCCATTGTCATTTGGGCTACAGACACATGGGTTTGTTTCATATGTGACAATGTTTTTGGACATCTTTTGAATGTGATTTGAAAGATTCACCCAAAAGTTATAATTTTATTTTGTCTGAAAAAAATCTGCTATACCAGTGCCAACACCCGTGGCTCATGTGACTACAGTAATTTCTTTTTTTAATATAAATCTTATTGGTACATTTTAGATATATATAATGATCATATTTATCATAGGGGTTTTGTATCTATACATGTTATATTTTTGTTTTCTTTTTCCCCCTTTTTCTCCCCTCCCTTCGACTCCTCCTCCCTTTCCTATTTACGACACCTTTGTTTCCATTTTTCTATCTTTTCTTTCTTTTCTTTTCCTTTTCTCTTCCTTCCTCCCTCCCTTCCCTAGTTCCCCTACCCTTTTGAACACTTTCTATTTCACAATATCTATCATACTTTTTGGTCTTTATTTACACTTTCAGTTTCTCACACCAGAGGAACAATGTGATATTTACTCATGAGTGTCTGATTTATTTCACTTAAGTGTATGCTCTCAAGGTGCATCCTTTTACCTGGAGACGTCTCAAGTTTCAGCATAACCGCTCTGTATTCAGTATGATTACATAAGGAAAAACATGCAAGGGAGATGAGGAGGAAAAATACATGCGGTGCTGTGCCAGTGAGAATTTTTTTCACAATAGCACATGAAGGTACCATTACTCAAAGCATAGTGCACCATTAAAGATACTGTCATAGGAAGTGTGAAGGCCCCAGGGTGGGTAACTGAGGACATATGTTTGGGTCTTAAATACAGGCAGGAAGCCTGTAGCCTGGATGACTTGAGTGTGACATACAACTCTACTGTGTAAGTAGAGCTATAAATGAAAGCAGGTAATGCATTTAAGAAAATGGGATTTGGGGATCTTGCTGTTTATATGTTATAAGCCATGAAAGTAGATCTAAAAACTTGAGGATCTCTAACAACATCTTTATGGTGATATAAAAAATTGTAAGGAATGTGTCGTATGTTGCTCAGCTTAGTACTGTCCCATAAGTCCCTGCTCGTGTTTCTTCATTCTTTTTAATTATTTTGACTCCTCTGAATTGATAATTTAAAACAACTTTCCTCACATTTATTTCTTCTTTATTTTGTTGTGTCTTTTCATGAAACTTTCCATTGAATTTTTCAATTCAATTGTTGTTCGGCTGCAGAATTTCTATTTGATTCTGACTATATACATTCGTAACAATTTTTTGGCATTCTTCTTTTGTTTACATATTATTTTCCTAATTCTGGAACTTTTGTCCATGTTTTCCTCTAGATATTCAAACATATTTAAAACAGTTTTTCAGAGTGATTTTCCAGTTAGTATAATGCTTGTTTTTTTTTTTCAGGAACAATTCCTGGAAACACATTTTGTTCCTTTGAATGGGTTCCTGTTTCTTTATACACATTATAATCTTTTATTGTAAATTGGACATTTGCTAAAATCAGTCACCAACCACCGTCTTTTACTACCAGAGAACACCTTCATCAATCAACAGGGCATATTCTTCATGTTGAAATCATACGGTCAAGGCATATGGTCTTCTTAGGCCTGCCTTGTTGCACATTCTGTCAGAGCCTGTGTGTTTGTATACTTATTTTGATATCCACAAATATATGACTTCTTTTAAGAATCTTAATTTCCCAAAAAGTCTTACCTGAAAATATTACTTGAATCTTTAGATATCCTATTGCATTCTGACTTCCCCAGGTATGCAGTCCCACTAGCGTTTGCCTGCACTACAGCCTCTGCCAGTTTGCTAGAATTTTATGATGACTGCCCAGCCTGAATTCTGAACTATTCTGCTTTTCAACCTTTTGAGCTCTGAATGAGGAGAGACAGAAAACAGTCCCTGGGGCAGCACATGTAAATTTCAAACTTTTCAAATAGCGTTTACTCTGTTACTTCCACTATGAGGGGAAAAAATTGGGAAATTGGCCATTTTGGCTCAACTGTGTCACACTGACAAAAAGTTGAGGCAGGTTCAGTAAACCACCATGACATCATTATATCCTAATGTTTTGAACGTGATTTTTTCCTTGATTGGATATCTGTTTGGTTCCTATAGATCTTTGGAAGATTTCCATAGTTCCTATACATTAATTTGTTATTCTCTATTTTTTTCATTTTTAAGATTTTGATGAGGTTTCGGGAATTGGAGATTCAAAGAGTACTGTCTTGCTGACATTAAGTCCCTGGTTATTCTATTTTTAAGTTCTAAAATTTCCATTTGGCTTATATATATATATATATATATATATATATATATATATATATCTTTTGTTTCTTTGTTGAGAAATTGTTTTAAGTCTTTCTAATCACTTCAAGTGTGCTCATAATTTCTCATTGAAGTATTTTATGTCTTCTTTAAAGATTTGTTAAATATTTTAAGCATTTCCATTATCTAGATGTCGACATCTATTGGTTATTTTTGTGGTTCTTATGCACTCTCAGGTGTATATACAAAAAGCCACTGAAATGAATGTAGCCCAGTAACATACAAATTCCCCTTAACCTGCCTGGCAGTAAATGTGGGGCAGGGTTCAGCCTGCATGCCATACAGCCTCTTTGAGGGACATGAGATATTTAATGGCAGGCCTCTGTGGCAAGCCACTGGGACCCTCAAACTGTAGAATTCCAATATTAGAAGATGATGACAGAAGCAGTTCCCATCCAAATAGTTTCTAAGAAGAAATTTTGGCACTTTTAATAAAATTTTTGTTCTTTCTTTTTTCCCTCTCCTCACTTTTTAACTTTCTTCTTTTATCCATATTTTTATTAGTTATATTTTTAATAATTTTAAAAGTGTTAGTTCATTCTATATTATCTTGACCCATTCTTATATATTCTTATTGATGCTGTAGTTATTTTTGCTTTTAATTTGTTTTTTTTTTAATCTACATCTGCTGTCTGTTTTTTTGTTTTAAGTTGTTGATACTTTTGCTCGTGTACTCCACTCTGAATGAGGTAATAGCTAGCTCCTAGCACTTCTAATACACTGGTTGCTTTGACAATGGCTTACACTCCAAGCCAGGTGAGGTAAATTCTACCTTATTATACCCTCTTACTTAATCACACTTGAACCTTGGCAGATAGTTTAATTTTAAATAATAAGGAAGACAGAAGCCACCAGTTATTCCCCCAGACCAAAGTGGACACTACTAGGAAAGGCTTCAAGTCTCACCCCAGGAATATTCTCACTTCTAATAATAGCAATGAGAAATTAAATTGTTGTGTCTGCTGCAGCTATGATGTTTGTAAATCATAAGTGGCTTTCATACCACTTTAGGATCCACATTGCCAGCAAAACTGGAGGATTAATTACAGAGAGTTCATTGTGTGTATTCCAGTGTCCACAACATACCTGCCTGAATTACAAGAGATACCCCACTGCTGTTAGGCCTATCGAGAATCTAGAACCCTCAGGGTCTGACACAATATGCACAGTATCAAAACCCACTAATCACAGTCAATGAAAACACAAAGAAACTAAGAACTCTGTTAGGAATTAAACTCAGTGTTATACAACAAAACAATATACCAAGGCACATCACCAAGAGAAGATTGCTTATTAAGAATATCCTGAAATAAAATGAAAGATATATAAATCTCAATGTATGTGCATATCTGAATATAGAGAAAAAGAAATAAGAAAAAAACCAAACACCATGAAATTTACAATCGTTCATAACTCTCCAGATGCTGATTCCAAATGTATCAAAGTGAGTCCAATGCTGACAAAAGAAAAAATATTGATTTTAGAGGCTGAGGATTTAGTTCAGTTGTTAGAGCGATTGCCTTACAAGAACAAGGCCCTGCGTTCAATCCCCAACACACACAAAAAATGATTTTTATAATAAGCAATAATGTTAGACCTTCATCTGAGGGACAGCTGGCAAAAATATTCTCCCAGTCTGTGATTTTTCGCCCCACTCTATTAGTAATTTCTTTTGCTGTGCAAAAGCCTCTTAATAGGGAGTGGTCCCAAGCATTGATTCTTTGTATTGTTTCCTGTGCAGTCTGAGTTTTATTCATAAATTTTTTTCCAACCCCTATGTCTTCGAGAGTTCTTCCTATTTTATTCTCCAAGAGATTTAGTGTTCTGTTTTAATGCTTAGATCTTTGATCCACTTTGATTTTAGCTTAGTACATGGTGAGAGACATGTATCTAGTTTTAGTTTTCTGCATGTGGAGAGCCAATTTTTACAGCACCATTTATTAAAGAGGCTATCTTTCTTTCAGTGAGGGTATTTGGCTCCTTTGTCGAAGATGAGGTATTTGAGTGTGTTTGGAGTTATTTCTGCATCTTCTAACCTGTTCCATTGGTCCTCGGGTCTGTCTGTTTTTATCCTCAGGTCTGTCTGTCTACCATGCTGTTTTTATCACAGAAGCTTTATAATATAATTTCAAGTCGGGGACTGTGATGCCCCCTGCCTCATTCCTGTTGCCCAGAATTGCTTTTGCTATTCTTTGTCTCTTCTGGTTCCAGATAAATTTCATGATTGCCTTTTCTAATTCTGTGAAGTATGTTATTGGTATTTTGATTGAAATTGTATTAAATCTGTAACATCCAGAATATATAAAGAACTCAAAAGAATCAAACCCCCCTAAATTTAAAGATCCTATCCAAAAATTGGCATCTGAAATGAATAAACATTTCTCAGATGAAGAAATAAAAATAGCAAATAAATATATGAAAAAATGTTCAACATCATTGGTCATTTGAGAGATGCAGATCAAAACAACACCAAGATACCATCTCACTCCAGAAAGAGTAGCTATTATCAAGAAATCAACCAATAACAAGTGCTGGCGGGGCTGCGGGGAAAAAGGAACCCTCCTCCACTGTTGGTGGGAATGTAGACTGGTCCAGCCACTGTGGAAATCAGTGTGAAGATTCCTCAGAAAACTACAATTAGAGGTTCCATTTCACCCAGCTATTCCTCTGCTTGGTATCTTCCCAGAAGACTTAAAATCATCATATCACAGAGATATATGCACAACCATGTTCATAGCAACACAATTTGTAATAGCTAAGTCTTGGAAACAACCTAAATGCCCAACAACTGATGAATGGCTAAAGAAGATGTGGTTTTTCTACACAATAGAGTACTGCACCGCCATAAAGAAGGATAAGCTAGAGTCATTTGTATGTAAATGGATGTTCCTTGAGAACATACTATTAAGTGAAATAAATCAGACACTTATCAGTACACATCGAATTGTTTCTCTGATATGAGAAACTATAAGTGTAAATAAGGACAAAGGGGTAGAATAGATATTATGTAAAAAAAAAAGATAGTATTCAAAAGAGAGGAGAACTAGATAGGGAAAAGGGGAATAAAGAAGGAAGGTTAAAAGAAAAGTGAGATGAAAGGGAAAAAAATGGAAAAGTGTAAATGAACTTGTTGCAAATAGAGAGGGGTGGGTGAGTGGAAGGGAAGGGAGTGGAAGAGGGGGGAAAGCCAAGATACATCATGTACAGGTACAAAATAACCATGTTGATTATGATCATTATGTATACAATGTACCAATACATGTTCTTGGTAAAAATGAAAATTAGAAAATGTAAAAAAAAATTCAAAATAATAATAATAATAAGCAATAAATTCAGAGAGACAGATGAATGAACAGTTCCTGAACTTAAGGAAGACAATGCAGGAAACGAAAGAGTGACTCAATAAAGTGAAAGATATTTGCAAGAGATGCAGAAAAAGTACAATTTTTCATCATAGTTACTAATGATCTTCTGTTTTTTGACAGTGTCCATTGTGATTTAGCCTTTTTCATTTCCAATTGCATGAGTGTGAAACTTTTTTCTTTTTTTTTTTTTTTGGTTAGTTTGGCTAAAGGTTTGCCTATTTTATTTATTCATACAAGGAACCAGCACTTCAATTCACTTATTCATTGTATTGTTTTTGTCTCAATGTCATTAATCTTTGCTCTGATTTTTATGATTTGGTTCTTTGCACTAAATTATTGTTTGGACTTTTCTTGTTTTTCTAATATCTTGAGGTACATCATTAGGTTATCTATTTGAGCTAATTCTGTTTTTATAATGTAAGCATTCACAACAATAAACTTTCATTGTATCACATCAATCCTGATATGTTCCACTAGTATTATTATTTGATTACAGGAAATGTTTAATTACTTCCTCAATATTTTCTGTGATCCATTAAGTATTCAGGGACATTTTTTAATGTCCAGATGCTTACAAAATTTCTGTGGTTTCTCTTGTAATTGATTTTTAGTTTCCTTGTGCCATAATCCGAGAGTGTACATTGGGTGATTTCAATTCTTTTACATTTATTTAAACATTTTTATGGACTACTATGAGATATATTTTGGAGAAAGGTCCATGTGCTTCTGAGAAGAATGTGTAGTAGAGTAGATTGCATTGTAGGTATCAATTAAGTACATTTGTTCAAATGTGTGGCTCAGGCCTGATATTTCTTTGTTAATTTTCTGTTCAGCTGATGTACCTTTGGTAGTGGGTGATTGAAGTCATCGTCAGTGTGTTGGTGTTTATCTTTTATGTCCAGTAGTGCTTATTCTATTTAGTTAGGTGCACTAATATTTGGTGCATATATAATTACAATTGTTATATCATCCTGTTGAATTGTTTCCTTAACTAATACGTGGTGCCTCTTTTGACCAGTTTAGTTTCAAGTTTACACTGAGAATAAAATTGCTACCTCTGATTGCTTATGCAGTCCAGATATAAGGCATACTGTTTTCATCCTTTGATTTTTAGTCTATGAATATATGAGTCTCCTGAATGTTGCACACCATTGACTTTTAGTTTTTGATCCAATCTTCTGGTCTGTGTCTTCTAATTGGGTAGTTCGGGCAATTTACATTAAGGATTATTACTGAAAAGTATTGATTTATTCCTTTCATTGTGTTGTTTTTCTGTTGTTGACTCCTTTATTTTTACTTTTTGTTTAACTACTCCCCTTGCTTGATTTATTCTTCCCATCTGACTTTGACTTTGTTGTCTTTATTGTCTCTAAGATATTCTTGAGTATTTTTTGGAGTGCTGATTTGGTGTTCATGAGTTTCTTAAAATGCTCTTTGTTGTGGAATGCTCTTATTTCTCCATCAATTTTGAATAATAGTTTTGCAGGATGTATTAGTCTAGGTTGGAAGTTGATTTCTTTTAGGGCTTGAAACATTTCACGCTAAGCTCTCCGGGCCTTTAAAGCTTGTGTTGAATATTCTGCAGTAATTCTAATTGGCTTGCCTTTATAAGTGTTTTTTTATTGCTTTCCTCTCACAAATTTTATGATTCTGTCTTTGCTTTGTACTTCTAGGATTTTGACTATAAATTGTTGTGGGGAACTTCTTTTCTCATTGTAATTGTTTGACATTCTGTAAGCCTCATTTATCTGTATGTTGAGTTCTTTCTTCATACTTGGAACTTTTCTGATATGATTTCTATTAAAGGATCTTTTAATTCAATGCGTGCTGACCTCTATTGTCTCTCTAATGCCACCCAGGCTTAGGTTAGTTTTCTTTGTGTCATCCAATAGATAGCTTTTGGATGAATTTCCATTGCTCTTTTACTGTTTTTAGGGTTTCTCTGAGTATATCACTACATGCTTCCATTTCGTTCTTGAAGTCTGAAACTTACCCCACATTGATCATTTCTGCTGTTTAAGTATTTAATAGAATTTTTTATCTGTAGAAATTGTGTTTGGCACCTTTTCATGGAGTTTATGTCTTTGGTAAGTGTGTCATTCATATTTTGAACAGTTTTGGCCCACTTTTCAAATTTCTTATTTGTTTCTTCCATAACCACATTGGTCAGTTTAGTTGGTAGATCCACTTGCTTTTAGGTTGTCTCCTTTTTGAGCTGGCCGAGTTTCTTTGCTTCCGCTTTAATTATCTTGTACAGCTCATCTATGTGGTGTTTGCTGTCCTTTCCATTGGTGCCCGTTGGGTCTGTTTTGAGAGACATGTGAGTCTTTGAAAGCGTTTGTTGCCTTGTTTTGTCATGTTCCTACTCTTTTGTGTGTGCTGAGTGTTGAGATGAAATACAGTGAAGAGTATTTGTTGTTGATATGAACATTTATTTTTTTTTTTTTCCTGTGATGTATTCTTTTGGAGAGGGGCAGAAGGTGTTGTTTACCACTTCAACCTATTCAATTTGAGTTGGGCCTTGTTTCTGTGTTATAAGGAGATAATTTCTTCAGGTTATAATAGTATCAACATAATTTCTGAAAAACCCAAGTCTGAAGTCTTCTCTGGTATTCAATGAAATGTCTTAGCTGTGAGGCATTGAAAAGTACAACAGAATGTTAAATACTTAAAGCATACAATGACACAGAGTAAAAATGGCCATTCCAAAAGGAAGAAATGGGGGCCGAACAGAATCAGACCAAAGCAATTGGAAAACCCAGCAGGGTAAACATTATATAATATAGCTACATGTCCAGCACCTGGGCAATTTGTCATGAGAACTGAATTCCAAAGGGCTTGTACAACCCCAGTCTTATAGCATTTCTGGTTGTAGTCATCATGGCTCCTCCCTTGGGGTGGCTGCGCTCACTGTTTTCCACAGGAGATGATCCATGTTTCTGGCATTTGCAATTTCCTGGAGTCTGCTGTACCTTTGGTTTCACTCTTAAATCTTTACACATCACCCAATTTTCAAAATGAAATATATTATATCTTATATATTAAATCAGTAATTAAATATATTATATTTTTGTGCATACTATAGAGCTATAGTAACAAAACAACACATTTTTAGTACAAAAACAGACATGTAGAACAATGAAAATCAAAAAAGACCCAGAAAGAGTTTCACACAGCTACACCCATTGTACCTTGGCGAAGGAGCCAAAAATACATATTGGAGGGGAAAAAGCATCTTTAACCAAGGGTGCTGAGAAAACTGGGTATACATACATGAAAGATTGAAACTAGATCCTTATGCTTCAGTCTGTGTAAAAATCAATTCAAACTGGAATGAAGACATAGGTATGAGAGTTAAAATTTTGGAAGTACTAGAAGATGACATAGGAGAAACAACTGAACTCAGAAGCATAAGGGAAAAAAGAACCTTGAATAGGACTCCAGCAACACATGAAATATTAGCAAGAATTGCTAAAATTGGATTGAATCAAATTCAGAAACTTCTATCAAACCAAGAAAAGAATTAACAACCTGAAAGAACAGTCTACTGAGCTGAAGAAAAGTTTTGCTAGCTACTTTTCTGACAGAGCATTACTATATAAAAAATATAGAGAATCAATAAACCTTAAAAATAAAAATAAGTATCCCAATTCATAAAGCATCAAATGTATTGAACACACATTTCACAAAAGAAGTACAAATGACCAGCAATTATGTGGACAAATGTTCAATATCTTTAGCTACCAGGGACAATGAAATCAAAATTATATTAAGATTTCATCTCACTTCAATCAGAGTGACTACCATCAAGAATACATAAAAAATAAATGCTGGCATGAATGTAGGGGGAAAGGAACTCTTCTAGTGTTGGTGAGAATATAAATTAATACACTCATTAGTGATATCAGTGTGAATACTCTTCAAAAAATCAAAGATGGCACTACCATTTTATCTATCTATAGAACTTCTTAGCATATTCCAAAAAGTCAGTATATTATAAAGTTTCCTGCATACCTATGTTTATTGTTGCACAATTCACAATAGCTTAGATGTGGAATCAGCCTATGTGCACATCAACAGATGAATGGATAAAGAATATGTGGTATACAGAGACATAATGGAGTATTATTTAGCCAAAAAGAATGAAATCATGTCATTTGCAGGAAAATGGATTAAAATGGAGATAATTGTGTTAAATGAAATAAACCAGAACAAAAAATCTAATATCACACGTTACCTTTCATATTAGGAATCTAGAACAAATAAAAATAAAATTTAAGAAGAACTAAAAACTGTCAGAAAAGAAAAAAGGGGGTTGAGGGTGGGAGGTAACAAATAAAGGGGAGAAAAGAAGGAATATCAAAATGTGTGGTACGCATGTATATATATGCCAAAATGGGACACACTATTCTGCATAAATAATATGCACTAATAAATAATCTCACAATAGACTGGTACATTTATTATAATTGATGAAATTACATTTACTTACATTATTATCTAGCAACCATTGTTTATACTACAATTCAGTCTCGGTGTTGTACACCTTATAAATTTTGTCAATTTTATAATGATATTTATCCATTATAAAAATAGTTTCACTGACCTACAAAATTCCCTCCCTCATCCCATCCCTTGTAAATGCTGGTATTTTTACAGTCACCAAAATTTTGCCTTTGGCTTCTTGCACAAAATAATATGCACCTAAATTTCCATGTTTTTTCACAACATGAAAATTAAATTGACTAGTATACCACAATATATTTGTCCATTCACTTACTTAAGAACATAGTAGTTGTGAAAGTTGCTATAAACATCTATATGAAAGTTTTTGTATAGACATACATTTTAAACTCATTTGAGTGGAAACCAAGCAGCATGAATTCTGAATCTCACGATAAGAGCGTATTTAATCCTATAAGAAACTGCTAAAGTACACGTAATATTTTTTATCTAAAGTATCCCCCAAAGACTCTTGAGTCCAGAGCTGGGCTCTGGGGCTCTAGGATAGTGACTGGGTTATGAGTGCACTATATTCATCAGTTCATTAATCTATTAATAAGTGTGCTCTTAGAAGATGCCCTTTTGGCAAGATGAGTCACAAGTCACTGGGAGCATGCCTTTAGAGGGTATATCTCTTGCTTTGGTTCTTCTACGCACTAGCTCCTGCCTACTGTGTCATGAGTAGCTTTCCTCCACCAAACACCTCCACCATGCCATCTTGTCCTTGAAGCCAGATGACCATGGACTAAAACTTCTGAAACTATGAGCCACAAATGCACCTCTCCTCCTTAATGTCGTCAGTGTTAGGCATTTTGTCCCAGAGAGAAAAACTAACTAATACATCATCTTCCAAAGTGTCTATATAGTTTTGCATTTCCACACACCAAGCAAGAGGGTTCTCATTGCTCTATACCTTCACCTGCCTTTGATGGCATTAGATCTCTGGATTTGGTCATTCTAATCAGTGGTATCTCATATTTGTCTTAATTTTCATTTCCCTAATGACATAAATTGTTGGACCTCTTTCTATATGATCAGTGGCCATCTGTACATCTTCTTTGAGGTTGTGTCTCTTCAAATATTTTCTCTATTTTTAATTGACTTGTTCATTTTCTTACTGTTGAGTTTTAAGTCTTTGTTTAACTCCAAAGGATCAGGCTAGTCTGTCCCTACAGCCTTTTTGATTTCAGACCACATGATTTCTCCCTTGGGCTGGCTCTGCTCATGGCTTGCAGCTTTGCTCAGCTGACATTCCACATGTCTAATTTCTTAAACTTCCTGGGGTCACCACTGTACCTGCAGCTTCACTCTCTCAGCTTCACACATCATCATGTCAGGTACAAATTGCCCGGCTTCCAAGGACTTCCTTCAAAACCAAGGCAAAAGCTTTCAGGACCCCATAACTTTTTCATTCTGTGTATCTACACAACCATGACATCATGAATGATGCCAAGATATTCTGCCAGCTTGAGCAGTAGCTGGAGCACCTTGGACCATGGCTACAAAGACCTAGGAATGCCCAAAAGGCTGGACTCAAGGAAATACTTCCTGGCCCTAAATGAGATGGGGTTCTGGCAATCTTTATTTCAAAGCAAAATCTTTGAAAGGATTTTACCCTTTTACACTATTGAGTCTATGATCAGTAGGATCTGACTAATTCCTGAGATGCCGTCTAATCATCTTTCCTAGTTTCCTGATGCAAAGTACTCGGCTTGTTTTCAATAATGCTGATTTTTTTTTTTCAGCAAGCACACTCTACTGGGCCTCAAGTTTCTGGCTAAGCTGCAAATTTTTCATATCATTGTCCCTGTTTCCACTGTAGGTCTGGGCAAAAGTAGCTGCAATGCCCATGCCACAGTCTGAACATTTCCATATATAATAAGGCCACAATACAAGGCTGTGCCAGGACACTTTTTATTCTCTTGAGATTCAGACATTACTGGTAACATCCTAAGCACACCTTTCACTTTTTAAAATGTAGAGTGATGAGTTCCTGAAAGAGGTATTCCATATCATATTCATATCCCTGATAATTCTCAATTTGCTTTTTAAAGTGGTATACGTAATGGTCTCCTCAAAAAATCACTTTTCAAAGTCTAATCCAGCAATAAACTCAAATGAGTAATTACCTTGCCCCAGTCCTTATGAATTTTCAATCTTGTTTCCATCCTTTAAGAGCACAAGTTCTCTTAGAATACATATTCCCTCCTGGAACCTATTTGCCATAGACTTCCCTGCAGCTGAGGAGGCTACTCTGATAGGGACTCGTTTGAATTCAGGATTCCATGAAAAAGCAGAATCAATAACTTTTCAAGCCTAGCTGCAAATCATTCTGATGCCTCGATCATCTCACTATTAGAATACTTTCATTGTTTTGCAATTCAGAGGCACAAACCCTTCAAATAAGCTATTGATTTAAGTAAACTTCGCAGACACTAAGACACACATCAGTTTGAGAGGCTATACAATTAAAAGTGATGCCCCACCTCGCACTCTGGATGACATCACCTTGGCTCAGGAGTTCACTGCATGAGATGATGTTGCCCCAGTCCAAAATTTTATGATTTGTAGACAACTTTCCTTTCCTTTCTGGAGACAGCTTCATCCTAGACACTAAGTTCTCTGTCCCAGTGATAGCAGTGGATTATCTCTCCTGAGACATAAACTTTACACAAAATATTTTTGCTTCTTTTTAGTTCATATTAGAGACTCTATTATGTTTGTGAGCCTGTAGTCTGTTTAATGCATTGTCCTAGTATATTCCTCGCTCCCTGGCAAATTGTGTACACTTACACTACTCTGTCTAAAGGGAAATATTACAGAGGTTACTACCATCTATGTCACTATGTCATTATAAAAATTAATGGAGATTATCGTTTTCCCCAGTAGGCACTTCTATCAAATCCATTAAACCCATGATTTCATGTATGTCAATGGTGCAAGCTATCCCTCTCCAGCTTTCTTCAAAAATCCACCACTGATAAACACTGGCACAATCACTCCTTCCTCTTAAATATGCAGAAATGTCACTAATCTTTACATACACCTTATTTGCTTATCACTTCATGCCCTCCAACAGCATGAATGCTAGACCAGCCACCATGTATAGCACAGCTTACAACACCAGAAATATACTTTTAGAGACCCACAAAATTTCAGGGCTATATTCTTGGCTAATTCCACATAAACAGGAAATTTAATTATAGGCTGACCTACAAGGAGCCATTATTATCTCTACTTTTGTTCTTCCTTTCTATTCCCAAAATAAAGAGTTTTCTATACTGTATAGGACAACCTCTATGCTACTGTGTAGAAATTTCCACTGTCAGAGTTTCCTTAATATAATGTTGAATCATCAGAGGACCAATTGAAATAATTGGGTTTTTTAAATTTTCTTTAGCTTATATTTTGACATTTCTGACTGCCCCTTCTAGGGCTAGCTAATTCCTGGGAATTATGGACAGCTTTCCAGCAGCACATCTTTCATATGCATAGAGAAATTCCTAAGAAATTCTTCTTTATTATCACTATTAAGCAATACCAAGTTTACATAACATGATATTAATAGAAAATTTTATTTTTATACATTAGTAATGAATAATTTGATAATGATATTAACAAAACAATTCAATTTGCAATGACATGGAAAGTAAAAAAATAGTTAACAAATAATTTAACAAAACTATCAGACTTATACACTGAAAGTAAAAATCTCATTGTTAAAATAATATGTTTATATAAACAAAAATCTCTGTGGTCAGGCAGTGGAAAACTTAATATTACTATGTTGGCAATACAACCTAAATTGATATACAGACTCAACACAATCCCTATCAATATCCTTTTTGCCTTACTTGCAGAAATTGACATCCTGATCTTAAACGTCATATAGATGTGCAAGGGATCCAGAATAGCCATTTTTAAGTAAGGAATTAAGATGACTCATTCTCAATTTCACCACTTACCACAAATGTACAAGAATTCAGACATGCCAAACTTGGCCATACATTCCTGTAATTCCAGCACTTGGGAGGCTGAGGAAGAAGATTGCAAGTTCAAGCCTAGTCTGGGCTACATAGTAAGACGCTGTCTTAAAAGTTAATACAATATAGTAATAGAGGGACATACAATTAAAATTAAATAAGAGAAGTAATATTCTCAGTAAATATCAATGTGACATTGGAATAGCCACACTGTAAAGAGTGAGGTTCAACTGCTTTCTCATATCATACATACACGCACAAAAAGAAATCTCTCAATATGGTACATAGACGCAATTGTAAGAGATAAAATGATAAAATTTGTAGACAAAAACATAGGAATATATCTCTATGATCTTGAAATAGACACACTTTCTGGATATACTACTAAAAGGCAATAGCAACAGAGATAATACTGAGAAATCTTTCAAAGAAGAGCATTAAGTATGAAAAGAAAACCCACTGAATGGGAGAAAATATTTGTAATAAATGAATCTGACAGGGGTCTAATATCCAGCATATATTCCTAATGGTCAAATTTTAAAAATGAAACAAGATTTTTTCTTATTTATGTCTCCAGAGAGGATATACAAATTGCCAAAAATTACATTTAAGATGCTAAATGTTAGTCATTAGGAAAACGCAAATCATGCACAACAGGATAGCACTTCACACCTAATGAGATGCCTCTGAACACATGAAAAATGATGCCGAATATGGGCCAGGATGTAGAGAAATTGGAGCTGTGCAAAAGAGTAACATAAGAGTGGCATAAGTGTTATGTAAGTTGCGTAAGAGTTACAAGAGTAACATAACAAGTTTCATTATTATCATGAAAATGCCTGCTAGCAAGGTGAGGCGTTGGCTGGTGTCTTCTAATTTAGATTTTAGGATGGTTCCCATTTTTTCCTAACTGGTAAGAGTGGGCCCTTTTGCCTAAACTGTTTATCCTTTCATGCAGTTTATATTACAAAAGCAAAACAAAACAAAACACCTTTCTTGTCTCTGGGAGTCTGGAAACTTGGTGCACCCTAACAGTGTATAGATATGTGACTGATCCATGGTATAAGTCCTGCTGTCCCAAGTTCAGGCAAGGTTTCCTGGTAGAATATATTTTACAAGTGGAGTCACAATTGGGTACAGAAGGAATTAAGTTTGTTTTGTATGACTCCATATGACCAAGCTTCTTGGTAGATTGTACCTGATTTACTCTGAGATTTAACCCTGTGTTTTTGTCCTTTGCTGATTTTGCTTTGCTATAATAAATCATATTAGTTAGTATGACTCCTTGTAAGGCCTGTGAGTCCTTTCAGTTCATTGAACCTGGGTGACAACACACAGAGGATTTGTGAAAATGACTCTGACTCATGACAATATGTTTCAAAAATTGTTAGGAAAAGGGAAGGATTAAGAGGTGGTGATGACGAATTTCTCCTGCCTGGATGGTTATAGAAATATCCACAGTACAATAAAGTAGGTGGGCTTTCTGTTTATTATGAACATTAAAATTTATGCATGACATCGCAAAATTATGAATCTAACCCTAGAAGAATTTGCTCATAGGATCTTTTGCCTGCTTTTAGCTATGAAAAATAAGGCTCCACCCTATGATACCCAGGTTAATGGAGACAGGCTCAAGCTTTTCTAAAGAGAACTTTGGCTAGGCTAATTTAAAATGTATGTCACACTCTCCTCTACAGCAGAGGGAAAAAAAGCCGACAGAATTGGAACAAAGCTTCAAAAAAAAAAAAAAAAACCGAAGGGGAATGTTTTCTTTTTTTTTTTTTTTAATTTTTTACCAAGAACATGTATTGGTACATTGTATACATAATGATCACATTCATCGTGGTTATTTTGTACCTGCACATGATGTATCTTGGTTTTTCCCCCTCCTCCCCACCCCTCCCTTCTGCTCCCCCCTTCCCTATTTACAGCAGGTTTGTTTATATTTTTCCATTTTTTCCTTTCCCCTTTCTTTCCTTTTTCCCTTCCTTCTTTTCTCCCTTCTCTCTTTCTAGTTCTCTTCTCTTTTGAATATTATCTTCCTTTGAAAGGGAAAGTTAAAGAAACTCTCTAGCCAGCTGTTGCCCCACTCTCACCCACACTCTGACAGGGATCTCCCCTGGTATTTCTAACGTTAACCCTGTAAATGCTAAATTCACCAATAGGGATTTGAATAAATTTGCAATGATAATTGGAGGATGTTTTCTTAAAGTGGCTTAGTACAAGGGGTTATTCCATCAAGATATATAATAAAAATTCATGTAAAATTATTATTTGTAATTTTATAAATGTTGAAGTGCTGCAGTTAGGGACCACTGCAAAGAAAATATGTTAAAGAGATATAACTATCTTGCCTCTTGCCCTTGACAGTTGGGTTAAATTTAAATTCCTTGAGTATTGGAAACAGAGCAAGTCTCTATAAGTGATAATATTTGCCTTGGATTTTGTCCAATAGGACCTTCTGGAAAAGGAAGGCAACATAAGTAATCTCTAAATGATGGTACAGTTTTAGAGTTTTAAAAAGCATCTGTCAATTTCCGATGAGTTCTTATGAAATTACATGCTGAACTTTTAAATGCTAATGATTTTCCAGCCTAATGTACATATTTTTTAGTGGATTAATTAAAATTAGAAAACATTTCTTGACACTTGGACTTGGAACATAGATATCTGAACATGCTGCAGTTTGCTTGTGTTTTAGTCAAAGGAAAGCCTGTGGTTCTTTTTGGAGCCTTAAATTCGCACTTCTTTGTTTCCTGTACTTGATTACAAGCTAAAACTAGTATTGTTCATATGTTATATTTTAGGATCGATACAAACTGTGGCAAACTGAAAACATGCATATACTTAATGAATAGGACATCAGCCCAGGGACTCCTGCAGATATTAGGACACACCTCTCTGGGTATATAAAATTTAAAAGCATCAGGGATCCTAGCTGGATAGTCTGGGTTCACTGCAAATAACCACACATAGGATTTACTCGCTGATGGAATCATTCAAAATTGAACCACTTACTGGTCAGATCTTTATTTTGTACACAAACACTGAATGTGTTCTTTTCATTACTATTGAAGGCTCCAAGTTGGGGGAAGGGACATCACAGAGAATTTGTCACCTTCACCCACTCATGACAGAGTATGTCCTCAACCCCTATTTGGAAATGTCTAGTTGCTATTGACTAGCAATGTTCAACTTTCTAGATTAATTACAGTTTGCAACAATGGATTCTGGTTCTGTGGCCTTTTTCCTAGTACGAATATTTTAGAAAAGCAAATTCGATGTGTTAAAAGCAGCTGACCCCAGAAAGGGATTCAGTTAGGCCCTTGGTAGATAGGAGAAGAGAACAAAAGTATAAATGCAAACTAATTTTGAATTTTAAAAAAATTCAGAATTTTGTCCTGATCAATTCATAATTATGGCATGTTTTTCTAGATATTTTGTACAAAATTTTTCTACGAAAATGATTTTTCCTCCTTGCATACAATTCTTCCAGGCTAAATGCCTAGAAGAGAGCATGGAATGACTTTAAAAGCATCTTTAAAAAATATAAAGTTATGATGGTTTCAATGGGCACATTGACGGTGTCTCAGACAAAAAATATTCTGGCAATTGGAGAGGTGTAGAAGAGGGCAAGGGCACTAATGATCTTTGTTTTCAGAACTGCCCCTGGTTGTTTTCCCTTCCTCCCAAACAAAGATGACTGCTGTCTTTTGAAACTGTTAAGAGTGCTTTAAATTCAAACTGACAGCTTAGCCTTCACTTGATAGATTTTTGACTATGAGACAGCAGGAGGTGGCCCCATTTCCTGAAATTTCAATGCAGGACACCTCCAGATGTTGTTGACACATATGAGAGGGATAAACCAAATTGGTGTCAGAGGCAAGCAAAGGAATTTGTAACTGACTGCCTTCAGGCATTGCCATAACCAAGGATTAAATTAAATCAAACATACTACTCTGGGACCCCTAGAGCAGGAGGCCACGTAGTGGAAAGCCACATTGGCCTTATTAACCTATACTACCTGACTAATGAATATCCTGTTTTCTTCATCCTAGTAATTGTAAACTTTGATTTCAGGGATACTATGTGTGTTTTTTGGGACTGTCCTTCTGGTGTGTACCCTGATGATGCTGCCTCAGATTCAGAGGACGTTTGAGTCAGCTTCAACTTAGCAGACAGAATTATGCTGTTCTTGACTTGATGCCTTAAACTCACTGAATTTCTAACTTGCTGGATTTCTAAGATAGCCCCGTAAGAATTATGGAATTCAATTTTGCTAGCAAAATATAGGCTCCTAAACAGTATAACTGATATAAATATTGAATTTGGTTTTGCTCTGATGCATGGGGTAATATTGGTAATGTTGGCAACATTTCTCTTGTGTTGTTAAAATTGCATGCAGAATAATTAAATACAGTATACCTCTGTGAAGTCACAGTTCAGAGTTCGTGGCTGCAGTTGTTTGCAGATTTTTTCCTTGGAACCTAACTAATAATTATTTGCAGAAACCCTCACAATTTCTCAGAAACTGCAAATATCCTCATCAGTGTTTTTTGGGGGAGGGGGGTAAATTTTCAAGTAGTCAATCCGAGAGTATTATTCAGTTCTTGCTGCTGATTGGCTGCTGCCCTATAACCCATCTTCAGCAGATGCACCAGCATTCCCACATCATAACAGGTTGCTGTACCGTATGTAGTTATGTCAGGTGTTCTTGGCTTTGTTCTTCTTAAAGCCCTAAAACGCAGCCAAAACACCCTGCACCTTCTAAGGCTTTATTAATACAGTATTTTATTAAATTACATAACCGCGGGAGACAGCATATTTAGGGTTTAAACTATAAAAATAGGCATTTTTCTGACCATACATGAAATTCATGGTTTTTGACAATCTGCGGGTACTCAAGGAATGTAATCCTCACGAATTTCAGGGGTCCACTGTATAACCTACGTGACTCCGTGGAGCAGGATTATTGAATGCTTGTCGGTGGTTTCCTGTGGACTTTGATAGTGCATATTTTGTTTCTGCTGATTTTGTTTTGCATCTTACAGCTACAAAAATCATAGCCCTCAATAAATATGCTGAGTTCTGGGGGGACTTTCTAGCAAATCACTGAACCAAGCAGTAGTCTGGAAGATTCCCTGATACAGGAACCTTTGTAAATTTTGGAGATGATGTAAAATTATGTAGTCAATCGTGAAAAGAGTATGTCATTTCTTCAAAACAGTAAACATACACTCATGAGTTCCAGTACTAGATTTACACCCAAGGGAAATAAAAATATACACCATAAAAAACTTGTTCATGAGAGTTTATAACAGCATTATTTATAGTATCCAAAAAGTAGACACAATAAAAATGTTTATCAATTAATAAATTACTAAACAAAATTTGGTGCATCCATGTCATGGAATATTCATCAATATAAGTGAGTAAATTACTCTTACGTCATGTATCATAGATGAATCTTGAAAATATTAGGCTAAATGAAAGAAGCTAGTTAGAAGAGACTGTATTAAATGATTTCCTTTATATTAAGTACCCAGAATACACAAATTTATAGAGACAAAAGGCAGTTGCCCAGAACTTTCGTGAGGAGTAATAGGGAGAGGGTGATAAGATGATTTCTTATTTTTGAGGTGAGATGATACTTTTTGAAAAGTAGCTGTAGTACTTTGAAAATCAACTCAAAACCAGAGAAGTACAAATTTTAAAAGACTAAGTTTCATACTATGCAAATTCCATCTCAATGAAGCTGTTAGTTTTACTCAAGTGAAATATATTTATATGATTTAATTCAACGATGTACAGGAAATTTAGTTTGTGTGTAATAAAGTGAAGCAGTAAGGGAGCATTCAGGAGAGAAAACCATAACGATAATCAAAAAAGAGATATTTATATAAAGAATTGACAAGTAGTAGAAAATAGGGAGATAGATCTTTTGTAAAAGGGAAGGGGACCAAGAGATGGAGGAGTGGGAAATAAAGGGAAAGGGAAGGGGATGAAAAAAGATTTAAAAACCAACTACCCACAAAGAATGTAATCATTATGTAAGTAAATATGTACTAATAAAAATAAATATTGAAGAAAAAATTTTAAATGAAACAATGAGTAATTATAAAGTTATTAATGAAATAGCTGAAAAAGTAAAAGGAAATTCTTAAATAATACAGAGGCAAATAAATGCAAAATCCTGATACAAGCTCTAAAACCGAGAACAAAGAAAAAAGATTGGGATTATTTAAACCTAGAGAATTAGAGGAGGCTTCCCTAAGCATGTAAATTTCCTGTATCTGTTAAAGGAATGCTTCCTACCTTGTACTTTTGTCTCTGGGGTGACTTGAGGGGGTAGTAAATATGGTCTTGTCAGTGATGGATAAGCTATAAACAGTATATTACTGCTGCTATGGAATGCAAAGGTTTTGCTCAGGTGATACTTTGAAGGAACAGGAAAGAGATGGAGAAAGAAAAAAAATAACTTCTTCTTACTCCAGTCTTACGGTTTGTTTCCAGTGTTCCTATTGCCAAAACATAACAAAATGCCAGCTGGGAATGGAAAATGTGATTTGTAGGATCCCAGATCCAGCAGCACTAAACTGATAATCAAAGATCAAGTTGGAGTTAAAGATATTAGCTCAATAACTGATACATATGGCATCATCTGAATTTATAATTCATAACGAAACTATAATCCATTCTAAAATTCAAATATGTGTGTTTAAGTTTCCTAATAAATTCACTTGTCTAATATAGTGTAAGAAGAAATAGATTTTATTCCTTGATACTATTTAAGATTGCTGTTGACTCATTTGCCTTACTTTGCAAGAGTGCCTTTGCATACAGGCTAACGGATTTATTGAATTTAAAATGAAAAACATGATAAAGTGTTCCATTTGTGAGTAATTCGTAAAACCTATATTTATTTCATGTTCTCTAACTTATGACTATATATGTTTGTGTGTATATATATATATATATGCTTGTGTATATATATATATGTGTGTGTGTGTACTTTGGTTCACAAACACTTTTGTTTGCAAACAGAAGCATTTGGCAAAATTTTGTTTTTGTTTGCAAACTCTGCATTGGGTGACAAACACAGCTGTGGCCATCTTTTCCATGTAAATGTGACCACCTTTTCCAAAATCATGGGACAAATTAATATATATAGGCACGTGTGTGTGTGTATAAAATCTCAGGTCATGAAATATATATATGACGAATTGATCAAATTGTACTAAAAATAGCTTGAAGTTGTGGTATAATTTTGGCAGAGATTTTTAACTACATTTTCTTAAATTTTATTGAATGTAAAGCATCCAATTGTCTGTGTTCTATTTAACTTTATAAAGTAAATTCAGAACACAAAGGTATCTTTAATTTTGCTATGTGTACTAGTTTTTATTGCAACTGAGCCAGTTAAGAACATGAACATATGAGCTTAATACAAATAGAAAATATTTGGAATATACAAAAAAACTCTCAAAACTCAATAGTAAAAGCATAATAAACTGATTCGAAAATGATCTCAAGACCTTCACAGGCATTTCAACAAAAAGGATATACAGATGATAAAAAAAAAAAAAGCACAGAAAAGATAATTAACATCATTGGTTGCGGTTATTTTCTCTATTTTAGTGATGGACTGTGCCCAGGTCAAAGTTTGCAAGGAGTTAGCGTATAGTGTTTTCTCTCTGTTTGTGTATTAGAGGGCAATACAAGCCCAGGATTTTCCTAAATACATTGTTGGTGTGTTATTCAGAATGAACAGAGTACCTAGAAGTGGTTCATCTTCATACACCTCTCTCTCTCTGAGGCCCAAGTCAGCCCGGATGCCTCATTTGTAGTTTTCAGCCTGTGGTCAGACACTGCAGGATTCTGCCTAGTTTTATGTAGAGTCATTATGGAAAGACCAGCTCCAAGCTTCTATGTTACACCTGTGACTATGAAAGCCAACAATCTGTGTTACACCCAGAGCCCAGAGCCTGTCCAGACTAACACAACACTGGTGAAGGACCAAAGCCCACACTGCTATGGACTACCTATAGCTAAGATAGATTAATGACCCAAGAGCACTGCCACCAGCCACAAGTCATGCTGATATTCTTGTGCTTGCTACCCTATCCTACACTCAGTGAATGGAGTCTTGTGTCACAGTATGTGGCTTCAAGTGTTGGTGCAGTGATGATAAAGACAGTCCCTTGGCCATGTAGGCTGAGAGCAGGCTGCTCTACACCTGAATCTTACAACTGCAAGGACATGTATAATTTCCTATGTGCACCCAAGACCTATGCTTTGGCTAGACATGATATCGGACAAATCATGAGTCCACCACATTGGTAGTAAATCTCTACCTGCTGCCAGGACAATTCTAGAGCCCCATCTGTTGAGCACTGTCCTGTCAAGAGCTGTGCTGCCCATTGTTTGGAAATGGATAGTAGAGACAGCCCCTTTACCACCAAGGATCACACCTGAGTTTCACAGCCGTGGCAACTTGCAAGCTCTTAGGAGAAGAATGGATGTTCCCCAGGGGGACCCTTAGGATTTAAAGAAGAAAGGCCAAAAGTGGATTATGACACTCCAAGGCACAGATTTCCTCCCCTGATATTGGGATCAGTCTGGAGCACTGATGGCGAACTTTTTGAGCCTGAGCTCCCAAACAGCAACCCAAAACCCAATTATTGCCAAGTGCAAACAGTGCAATTAAACCTAAATACTGAAGTTTTAGTTAAAAAAAAAAATCATACATTAACACCTTTTGTCTTAAAAGAAAAACACAATAACAGAGTTTTTGATGATGAAAAAAGCTTTTTATTGAAAGGTAAAAATTTGCATTTGATGTGCTTTTGCACAATTAATGTGATGTTTGCTGTTGTATGCATGCTGATTCTTTGTCAAACCTTGGCTCATAATTTGTTTAGTTTGAGAGAACACATGAAGCACTCAGCTCATCTGTTAGTCTGTTTCTTGCATCAGATTTGACATAATTCAAAGCTGAAAACAGCTTCTCACAAGCATAAGATGATCCAAACAAAGTAAGAAAAGCAATTTCAAGTGCTTTCATTGACTTAAAATTATATGGCAGAGAATTCTACAGTGTAAAGATTTTATTATCAGAACTACCAACTGTTCTGTCCTTTATCATCCCTTCACACTCTATCCGCTTGGGTGTTTCATGCAGGTCATAAAATTTATTTTTCCAAATAGAGCTTTCTTTAAATTGCGATAGTTCCCTTTCCAGATTTCCAAAATCTAACTGGTGTAAACAAAAAACGTCAAGTTCTTCAAATTTGGCTTTATCTGGAGAAGTAAGAAAACACAGGGTTGTTTCCATCTTACAGCACTGTAAAAATCTGTTACTAAAATTCTCCTTTCTGGCTGCTACAATGCTGGAGAATTTCTTGTAGATTTCCTGATGCCTTTAGGATTGTCTGTAAATGTTATAGAATTTTCTAAATGCATTTTTAGATTTGGAAAATATTTCAGCTGCCCACTTTCACAGTCTCTTTCAAAAACCTGCAGTTTTCTCTCAAATGTTTTGGTATTGCCCTACACCTTGTAGTTTTTTGTTTCTGTATATTGAAGTGTAGTGTAAAATCTGTAAAAAAAAAAAAAAATGAGGTTTTTAAGCCAGACCATATCAGTGAGTTTGGATATTCCTGCCCTTTTTACATTCACAGAGAGCCTAATTTTATCCAAGCAGACTACGAATCTCTTCTGTAATCACCCTTTGCACAGCCACTGGACATTATCGTACATAAGTAAAGCATTATACTTTGCCTGAAACTCATCAAGAAGTACTTGAAGCTGTCCAAAGAGCATAAGCCATGATGTAATTCACCATTTCTGTGACATCTTTGAGGATATTATCTTAATTTGTTGCTGCCTTCCCTGGCACAGAAAGCTTCTTGATGTATAGTACAATGAAACTAAAAGACTAGACGTTTTGCTTCTTAACAAGGAACTGAATGAAACGAGATGTCCCCCCCACCAGGCAAGATGCCCTGTCACTAGTAATTAAAACCACTCTTTCTGGTCATCTCTCTTGTGACAAAAAAGCCTCTATTACAACATTGTAAGTATCTATCATTTGTGTTCTTACAGGAAAAGACACCCCTTTCACTAGCTCTTCTCTCATGGTGTCACGAACAGCATAACCCAAAATTACTGCTAGCCTTGCACGATTATTTATATCTGTGCTTTCACCCAAGCACATGGAGTAACAGGCTGCCTTTCGTAAGTCAGTAGTGAGCTGCTAACTAACATCACTTGCCATGTGCAGTGGCATCTCACAGATGCGTTGCGTAATTTTATTCTTGTTTGGGAAATCATGAAAAAGGAAATTACTCCCAGACAACATAGCCGTTTTGATAGAATCCCCATTAGAGCAGGGCTTACCATGTTTTTGCTAGCACAGTGAAATTTCAAAGCTGGCAGCTCTCAGAAGATTTGTTTTAGAAAGATATTTGCAAAAATTAAGATACTGAGAATGGTATTTCCTCAATTCTCCTTCAAGAAACCCTTTCCTTTCAGTTTCACCAAGTTTGGCAACACTTCTGTGGTTGGTGTCAAAGTGGTACTTGACACTTGATGTGTGACACACAACACTTTCACTACACAGAATACATAATACTTTTCCATTGGATTCGATCACTCCAAATGGCTCTGTCCAGGCCTCTTGGAATAATCATACACTATCTGTTTTTCAGTTTTGGCTTTTTTTTTTTTTTTGGCTGTAGTCATTTTTGGTGTTCAAGATGTGGAGTCTACAAAAACACAAAAATTTTAAGAATGAAGTACCCAATACAAATCTATCCCTATAACAAAGACAGCTAACACTATTAGTTAACACTACAGATTGGATACTCCCTGAAAAAAAAATCTATTGCAGTGATTCTCAGTGGGAATTCCTCTTGAATTTGCTGACCACCAGTACAGTGTTCCACTGACTGCCAACTTTAAGCCTGCTCTGAAAAAGGCTTCTGAGTGCATTTCCTACCTTGTGGGGGCTTCTGCTAAAATCACAGCCAGCCCAAGCAAATATATACATCCTTGTTCTTATTTTCATAAATTCTTCACAAACAACTAAATATGATCCTGCAGATTCAAATATGCCTGGTGGACAGCGTAACATTAAAAGTATCCCAGTCTCTTAATTATAACACCTTTTTGCTAAATCATAGATATTTCATCAGAAAACTCAAAGCTAAAATCTTGTATTAATAAAAATGAATGTTTTAAACTCACAGCTAGTCCAAGAATATATATATATCAGTATATATCGATATATATCTCTATATATATATCTATATCCTCTCATATATCTATATCTATATCTATATCTATATCTATATCTATATCTATATCTATATCTATATCATCTATCTATATTTATATCTATCTCCATCCTTGGCAGTGCACTGACCGGCCTTGCAAAAGCTCAGACAGTTGCAACTAATGAGTTGTGGCTTGTGATGTCATCACCCGGCACTGCTACTCCTTTCCATGCATGCGCATGGTCCTTATGTACTCGTTATCCAGTGCTGAGCTGCTGGAGAGACTTGATTCATGTGCCCACAGAGAGGGCTCTGGTCTATGTTTGCCACTAGTTGTCTAGAGGCTCTGTGGGCTTTGGCTTACATACATGTCCTTCAGTTTCCACCATGTGTTGGGTCTCATGGAGACAGATCTGACAGTGGGTAACAGGACAAAGCCCTGTATAGCATTTTTTCTTAGCAAGTAGCATCCTCCTCCCTGATCTGCCACCCAAGGTTGGAGACGTGGTGGTGGTAGTAGTCAGCTACTTGGCCTTGCCTGTTTCAAAAGCTCATTTTCTAAATATTGAGTTGGCAATATGTTTCATGGGTTTTTCCGAGCATTGGGGTTCATGTTAGCGGACTGGTACAGGTTTTAAATCAAAAAGAGCTGGGTTCAGTTTTCTCTCCTTCCTCCAAGTTGGAAATATCACACTCTAAGCTATACAGCTCAGATTTGGAGGAAATAGTTCTGCTGATGAGTAGCTGCTCAACTTGCTGTGTTTGTGGGGAGTTGTGAGGATATCATTATTTTTTGAGACGAGGTCTTGCTATATTTCTTAGGCTAGTCTCAACCTCTTGAGCTTGAGCTATCCTCCTGCCTCTGCCTCTTGAATATCTGGGCCTATAGACACATATCATTGTGCCTAGTTCATTCTGTAGGTATGAGTATTTTCTAACCAGATGAGAAGCCAGGAAAGAAAATATAAATACAATCCCTAGGCCCTCTATTTTCCTTGAAATATTGGCCCCAAAACACAGCACATAGACATAGTCATTAAGTTATCATAACATTTTCATGTACAGTGGACAGGAGTCAAAATAGCCTTCAGAGTCAAAATAGCCTTCATGGGAAAAACTGAAATCAAATATATAAATTATTTTGTTTATTAATTTCTTGTTGACTGCACTGCTTTTGCCATTTATAGCAACCTTGGAGCACTATTGAGATGATTCATTTCCTTGAAATTTTAAATAACAAAGGTATGTAGTTTGTGTCATTTGGGGATTTTTCATAGAGTAAACATATTGTTTTCGTGTTATAAGGTTAACTGGCCTTGCTTCCCCACTTTGATTCTTTACTTAAGGTGGGATTTTATTCCATGTACAGTGAAACCTTGGTTTACAAGCAAACTGCTTTCTGGAAGCAGGTTTATAATCCAAATCTCTAGAAACATGCTGTAATCCAAAGCATTGTAAACTCAGATGATTACTTCTACAACCCAAAAATATTTATAAAAAAAATTTACATACTGAAATATAATTCAAAATACTAAAGAAAATATAAAGAAAAATGAACAAATTAACCTTCACTTGCTTTTGAAAACTTTTGTGGCTGGTGTGAGGGAGACAAGAGGGGAGGATTACTTTGTAGAATGACTTTCACTATCGCTGATGAACTCACTGGACTCTATTGTCTCAATGGAGTCTTTTTCTCTTTGTGCAGCTTTAACAAGGAACCCATCCAATGACACACTTGCTTTTGTCACCTTTTGAGAATTTTGTAGAAACATGACATTGCATTGTCATTAAACAGATTCATTGCTCACACTATCTCAGCCTTATTCAGGTGGTGCTTTTCTAAAAAAATCTCCACTGTTCCCCACATTTTCCAAATCTCCCTAATCTCATTTGAAGTGAGAGATGCTCCACATTGTTCTCCTCCTCTGCAGATGAGATATACCCCATATCCTCTTGTTGTTGGGAGATGATCACCCACAATTCCGCAGCACATGAGAGAGAGAATTACTGGCTCAGTTGTGATCATGTGATGTTTGGTGTCACATACCATTCTTATTGCAAGATGTCACTTGTTTATCAAATTAAAATGTATTGAAAATGTTTTCTTACATTACAGAACACTCACAGAACAAATTACAATCTAAGGTTTTACTGCATTTATTTGTTCTGCAATTACTTGAGAGTGAATGATGAGTCAAAGGGAGACAACTAAAAATGTAACAAATTGGAAAAATTCTGTAACAGTGACTCTTATCCTGATATGTCAACTTCATATCAGTAAATTAAGAAACACCTAGCAGATAACTGAGGAATTGTCTTGGATGTGTCTGAGTGGGTTATGGAGGCCTGATATTGGGGATAGTATACAGTCCCTCAACAGTTCCTCTCTGGAACTGCTCTCCTGCTCTTCTTCCTGGCCCTAATGAACTA
Organism: Hystrix cristata; assembly: GCA_004026905.1. Taxonomy (NCBI): domain Eukaryota; kingdom Metazoa; phylum Chordata; class Mammalia; order Rodentia; family Hystricidae; genus Hystrix; species Hystrix cristata. The sequence goes on from PVJO010006748.1 coordinate 61,137, forward strand.
AATACCGATGCTCTGCCATTCCCTTGCACCATGATGTTTCTGTCATGAAGCCAAGTGAGAACGAAATCCCCTGGAACCATCAGCCTAATTAAACCTTTCTTCCAACAAGTTGGGGGAGACTGGTATTTGGTCTCAGCAAAGGAAAAGTTGACGAATGCAACAATCCTACAACTTCCATTTTTATTTATTAGACAAAGCACGGAGAAGTAAATTTCTTCCATAAGTACCAAACATTCTCCTTTTAAATGTCTGCTACAGGGTGGTATCAAGCTATGTTCAATTTACCCCCTTAGGTACATTTGGCTACAATACTTATTTACATTTCAGATGGTTAGAAGACTGTAGAAAATGGATAAAGAAGAGCATAAAATGATAGGCACCAATGAGAAGTAGAGAATAGAAAGACATAATTTTCTTTAGAATATTTTCAATTGGTTCTTGGAAAATATTTTTCTAATTACTTCTACGTATTTTTCATAAGTGCTTTACTTTAAAAAGTTACTTTTAAAAATCAAGAAAATGGCATAGTTTTTTGTATTTTTATTTATTTTTTCTTTTATTGATATATGTTTGCAGTACATAATGACTATGTCCACTGTAGAAAATTGCTACATGTACATAACATATTTCAGTTCCCTTCATTTCCCACCTCCCTCTGCCCCTTTTTATTTTTCCAGCATCAAATTTATTTATCTTATAAGATCTTATAAAGTGAAGTATCATGTACACAAATTGAAAACTAGACTAACAGGGCAAAGAATGTATAAAGCATAAAAGACAAGTGTACTAAGTGAAAGTACAATTTCAGATACATTGTCCACACTGGATTATAATACTACTTTTTCTTTCTCTGTTTTCCTATTGTCTGTCATATCTTCGTTGAAAGAAATAAAGGGCACAACCTGAAAGCAGATCTTAGCATCATCCAAGTGTGATGGTTGATTGATTTTGTCAATTTGAGTAAGAGAAGCTCAACTAAATGGGTTTAGCAATTCTACACCTTAGGGTGTGGAAGACTCACCCCAGAGCGGCCTGTTGCCTGCATGGTATAAAGGAGAAATGAAGAAGGACGGTGTTCTTTGGATTCTTCAGAGGAGCACCAGTCTTCACCTTCACCTTGGACGTAATCTCCTGGCTTCCAGCGCAGACTCTTCAGCTTCTGGTGCAGACCCTCAGCCTTCTGGCATAAGCTGTTCAGCCTTCCATCACAGACCCATCGGCCTTCTGATGTGGACTCACGTGGGACACTACAGCGAGCTCCAGACATTTAACTGGAACCTTGAGATCTCCAGTATGCAGCGTTATGTCTGGTGGGTTTGGGGTTTAGGATTAACCAGACCCATCCTTGCCAGACCTCTCTCTCTCTCCAATGTAAAAAGAGGAAGAGGAGTCAGAGAAGACCAATGCAAAGCAAAAGTAATTTTATTGTAGGAAGTGTAGAAAGCAGTACAAAGCCACCCCAGGCAAGGGGTAGGGGTGCCCAGAGCTGAGACACAATTGAATCTGGGGTGGCGGTCCTGTTATAAGCACTAGAGGGCTCATCTCCACCCCGTGAGAGTTGGCATTTTATTGGTTACTAAACTTGTTGCTAGGGGCCAGAGTAAGTGGGCTAACAGAGGAAATTGAAGGAGAAAGTTTCTTGCGTGTCTTTCTCGTTTAGGAGGAAATAACCTATTTAAAGAGGGACTTGGGAAACAGCTCAGTTACATAGAAAGGAAAGTCAGAACCACAGCCTGTCAGCACAGCATAGCCACAGAGGGAGATGTCAAAACCACAGACTAATGGCTCTGGTGTCTGCTGCTTGCTGTCTGGGATGCAGAGACCTCTTAGAGGGGTGCAGTCTCTAATCTGGTCCTACCTAAGAATCCCACTGCCCCTACAACAGACCCTCTGGACTCTTCTACATCCAACTCTGTGGGTGGCCCTTGTAAGTCAATCTGTAAATTCTTATATATTCATATATTTTGTATTATATCTGTTTCTTTCTAGTAAATACTGACTGATACACCAAGTAATGCTAGTTCTATTGGCATTCAGAGTGCAAGTGCTGTGGGATCAGCAAGACTTCCATAAAGATTTCAAAAGAAGGGGGTTGGAGATTTAGCTCAGAGACAGAGTGCTTGCCCAGCAAGCGCAGGGCCCTGAGTTCCATCCCCAGCAATCCCTCCCCACCAAAAAAAAAAAAAAAATCAAAAGAAGGCCTGGAAAGCCAGGCAAAGAATTTGTGAGATAGCAGTGCATAAAGCTGTAGGAATGAAGCCACAGGTGCAGTGCAAACCTCAGGAAGTCAGAGATGACAGGTATATGAGCTAGTATTGACTGTGTGTGGAGCCAGCCCAAGAGAGAGGCCATGTGTGCTACAACTAAGAAGGTCATAGGGGTGAGTCTGTCTAATTCCTTTGGAACTCACATTTTACCCCTATCGGCATGGATGTTGAACATAGAGCTACAGAACTCAATGATTGCCCTGCGGGTTTTGGCCTTATTTTGGTTTGATTCTTTTATATTCCTCTATTCTTCTCTTTTGCAATGAGTATATTTATTCTAAGCCATTGTAATTGGGACTATGTAATTTTCTTTTGATTTTTTTACTGAGGCTTATAGCTAAGAGTTTGCCTTGAGTCTCAGAAGAGATTTTGACTATTGAAAAATGCTGGAACTGTTGAGACTTTGTGGAAAAATTTTTGTGTTTCTGGTTGTACATGGGATAGTTGCATTGAGGTATGTGGAATTATGAATTTGCTTTTTTTACTTCGGAGATTAGTATGGTTTAGGGAGATGGTTAGGTTGAGCATTTGACAAAGGGTGGGTGGTGACTGTTAATACTGATATATCAACTATATTGGACTAAGAGATAACTAGTAGATTAATAAATCATATTTCTGGGTGTGTCTAGGTGTGTCATGGATGTGTGACTTTAGGTACTACCTGTGGTTCCTTGGCAACTCCCCTCTGGCACTGTTCTCTGGCTTTCTTTCCTGGCATCATGAACTGAGTAGCTTTGATTCACTATGCCTTCTGCCATGACATTCCTGCTTTGAAGCCAGCTGACCATGGATACAATTCTTCAAAACTGTGAGCCAAATTAAACCTCTCCTTAAATTCGTGGGTGTCAAGTAATGTGTCTCAGCCACGAGAAAGCTAATACAACTTGAAAAAATTAAATTAGAACTTTATTTACCATATATAAAACAATTCAAAATAAATAAAAGACTTAAACATCAGACCTGAAACCCTATAATTCTTAAGAATACATCAAAGAAAGCCCCTTGACATTGGTTTTGGCAAGGAGTTCCTTGATTTCGTAATCAAATCTGAGGTTACAGAAGCAAAAACAAATAAATAGGACTACATCCAACTAAAATTGTTCTAGCCAAAAAGGAACAGCTCAATAAAATGAGTAAGAAACCTATACTGTATCTTTTGATGTACATCTTCAATTTCATTCCCCACCTCTGTACAATTATTTTATTATATATATCTTTGTATTTAATTGCAAAAGATTGCACATATAAGTGAAATTATGGAAACATTTTCTATTTGTGCTTGGCTTATTCTAGTTACCATAATGTCTTACAGGTCCACTTGTGTTGTAGCAAAAGCTTAAGACTCTTTTCTTTTTAAAGGCTAAAGGTATCTAGAGATTTAATATATAACATGAAGACTATATTGTATTCTATTAGAGATTTCCATTGAATAAGTACATTTTAGTTGTTTTGCCACAAAAATCAACTATTTTATTTCATATATCTCTTAATATATGTCAATATAGGAAACACTTTTCTATCTATACGCAACCCATACCATTGTTTTCTAAACAACAAATATATGCAATATTACTAAAAGCAGTACAAGCTATTAACTGTGTAAAACCTTGAAACCACATATCTTAAAAAAGGTTGACATCAAAAATTTATAAAGAATACATACAACTTAATAACAAAAATCTTAGGACCCACGTTTTTAAAAATGGGCAAAGGACTTGAGTAGACATTTCTCCAAGTAAAGCACAAAAATGCCAAATGGAAAGATGACTAATAAAAAGAATATGAACAGATATTTAACAACAGTAGTATTCATGGAAATGCAAGTCAAACCACTATGAGATACCAACTCATACTAGTTAGGAACTATTATAAAAAAGATGAGCTAACAAGGGATGGTGGGGGGCATGGAAAAAAACCAGATCCCTGTACATTGTTGGTAAAAATGTAGATTGATGGAGTCATTAAGGAAAAAAGTATGGTGGTTTCTATAATAATCCTTAAAAATAGAATTTCCATGTTACCTATTAGCCCCTCTTCTTCATATATACTCCCAAAAAATCTCTACACCATAATGTTGTCTATATAACCATTTGTATTGCAGCACTATTTATGATAGCCAAATACAGAAACAACCTCAATGTCCACTGATGGATGAATGAATAAAGCTTTTCTTCAGCATTTAAAAACAAACATTCTGTCAGGATCCACAATGTGGATGAATCTAAAGGACATTACGCAAAGGGAAATAAGACAGATGCAGAAAGAGAAAATGTTACGTGATCTCACTTATACTTGAAATCTAAAGAAAATCTAGCCAAATATACAGAGGTATAGATAAAATATTCATTATCAGGGTTGAACATGAAAGAATAAACCATGAGATGTAGTTCAATGGATATAAAACAAAATATATGTAGAATGAACATATCTGAAAATCTAATTACAACATGAGGAGGATAGGTAATACTAAGGATGGTATTCCAAATTTTTCCTAAAAGAATAGGTTATCACTATTTGTGCCACAGGAAAACTGGATGTGTAATTATACACGATGATAGATATTTTACTTTGTTTTACTATAGTAACTACATATATATATGTATGTATGCATGTATATGTGTATATATCTCATGTTGCAAATCCTAATACATACTAAGGTTTATTTGAAAGTCCAGCTTAAATGGAATAAAGAAAATACCTCAAATCAATAATCATACTCAATATATTAAAGATATAGAAAAATAAAAGTAAATCTAAAGCAAACAGAATGAAACAATGACTACCAAAAAGATAAATTTGATCACATAAAATATAGAAAAATAATTAAAATGGAAAGGTTCATTTTAATTAATAAATTACTAGCAAGACTGATAGAGCTAAAGGGGAAAAGAAAGAAATTACTTATATCTGAAATGAAATGATATCACAGCAAATTTTGCAGTTAATGAAAGGATAATAAAATGTTATGGATAGCTTGATGCTCATAAGCTTGACAACTTAGAATTAATGTGCCATATCCTCAAAAATATCAAACTCCAGGCTAGAGATTTAGCTCAGTGATTAGAGCACTTGCCTAGCAAGCATGAGGCCCTGAGTTCGATCCCCAGCACCAAAAAAAAAAAAAAAAAAAAAATCAAATTCCCAAAGGTCAACCAATTTGAAATACATAATCTAGTCATATATCCATTTAAGAAATTAATTCTTAATATTATAAAGCCAAAACATATATCTCATGGCCCCAGTGAATCACTAGAGAATTTTGTCAAACATCTAAAGATTGATGCAAATTTTACACAATTTTGTCTAGAACGTAGAAGAGAACACAATTTTTCATGTGATTAAAAACATAAGACAATGATAGCACCAAAAGGAAAGCTACAGACTAATTTCTCTTACGAAGTTAGACACAAAATTTTCAGTCAAACGTTAGCAAAAGAGGACAACAATGTTTAACAATACACACTGTGATTAATTAAGAATTTATTCTGGGGAAGTTTCACCGTGGCTGACTAGAGGGAGTGGCACGTGAAGGGAGCGGGAACGACATGCATCAGGAAGCAGAGGTGCTTGCATGTGGTTGGGGGGGTTGAGCAAAGGTTCAGATACGGGAAGGCGATCTGAAGGACAAGCCCAGCAGGTGAAACCAGTGTTAGAAGTATTAAAAAGTGAAGCTGGGGCACCCCCAGATTCCAGCTACACCTCAGGTCTCACATGACATCAGGGAGAGGACCTAACGCTCTGAGCAAAGAGCTGCATTCCATAGCAGTGGTTGAGCTGCAGCAATTGGCACAGAGACAAACGATCACCCCACTGTCCACTGCACACATATCCTGATCCCTTCGCACTGGGAGAGGGAGTTCAAAAGCAAGATATTTGCAGAGGAGGGCACTAAAGAAACTAAAGGCCAGAGAATAATTTGGAGGGTAGTGACTGAGTTAGGACTGGTGAGCCCTTGGGAAAGTAGAAACAAGCATGGGGTCCTGGAACCAGACACTAAGACAGCCATGTCTCAGTGAGTTGTGGAGCAGGCACTGGATGCAACCAATGTGATCTGGGTGAAGAGAAAAGACACACAAGCAGTGCCAAAGCAGGGATTGTTAAATAGCTCCCCCAAACACCAGCAAGTTCTGTGCCTGCGGGCTGTTCTGCCTGCTGCCCACCCTTCAGTGCCTACACATGAACACTACAATAGCAAAAATCTGTTGGGTACCACTAGCCTTAGGCACCACTGAGTTCACTGGATAGTGACTCTTTCAGGAGTGCAGACAAAGAGTTTGGCACAGTAGAAGAACCAGGAAGAAGTGAAGTATTAGAGGGGTTGGCATGCTCGACTGCAAACATATAGAAAGAGTAGACAAAGACAACTGGCAGAATTGTTGTGGAGGAAAAGGGGCAGAGATTTAGAAGTCCTCGTCCAAAATTAGCAGAAGCCTGGATGATTGCTCAGCCACACAGTGCCCCACCCCCTGCACTGCAATTGAAAGTATCCCATCAAAAGACAGATGCAAATCACTTCTGGGTAGCCATGCCAGCAGGATCACAACTAAAATCACACCGAACACTATCTACAGAGGGAAAAAGAGGCATGATCAGAGATCTGTTCAGATTCCCAGTCACCTACACTCGCTGGCAGGAAAGAGAACAAAGAGCAGGAAGGGAGCCAGCTCAGTGAGTCAATGGGGCATATGGCAGTTGTGATTGGTGTGACCCAGGTGGAGGAGAAAAGACACTTGAAAAGTGCCAAAGCAGGCACTCCTCCATTACTCCCTCAAATGCCTTCAAGTTCCGTGCCCACAGAATGTCATATCAGTCATCTGCTTTTCTGTGCCTGCACATGAACTCTCACAGCACCAGCAAAAGCTGCTAAGTGTGGCAAGTCCTAGGAACCACTTGATTCAGAAGCTGGATAGAGAGTCTTTGAAGAGTAGACACAGAGTTTGGCATAGGCCTGGAGATGGAGAGGCGCAGTGTAGCAAGAGGGAATTGCAGAGTGCAATTCCCCACGAGTTTACAGAAAGAGGAGACAGAAGAAATATCATAAGGGGAAAGGTGCCGAGATTGAGAAGATCCCTTTGAAAATGCATGGAAGATTGAGCAGCCACACAATGCCCTCCTGCACTCTGACACAATTGAATGCATCCAATCATAAGACAAAGGCAGAAACCAAAAAACTTTGAAGTAGCCACATCCACAGGAGCACAAGCGAAGCCAAGCAAAACACCACCTGCAGAAGAAAGGAGCCAGGCTCAGATGTCCATGGGTAGCCCCCCTCCAAAATTTCTGCATTTGTGCACGGAAGAAGGAGGGTACACTGGACAAATCCTGATTTCAGGATAAATAGAATTGAGAGGACTTTTTATTTTGTGTTTTCGTATTTGTGTGGCTGTTTATTTTTTTTATTTTTGGGGGGGTTATTTTCTTTCTCTTCTTTCATTTGATATCTCTATGAAAGGGGTTTGTGAACATGAAAAGAATAATAATAATTAGTGCTTTAGCTTAAATAGTATCTTTCAAGGGCAAACCAGATTAACCATCACCAAAAGTCGTGTATAGAGGATACGAACATATGCTGTTTATTAGCATATTGTTTCTGGAGTTCTCACAGCTTCCTTCAATCTCCTTTTATATTTCCCTTCCTATTGTTTACTTTGCCTACCTTTACAAATAATCTCCCTATCCCTCTCTCCACCAGCCTTCCAACCCAGATATATAAATAAATCAAAAAAGTCTATTCATCTTCATTTTTTTAATTTGGTGTTATCTATTTTTATCTCCTTTACTTCTTTCTGAAATATTCTCTTCCATTTCCTTTTTTCATACTTCATCCTCTACATTCCAGCTTATTTGTCATCAGTACTAATTATCAGTCTTTCTGGGCTATTAAAAATGGTGAAATTTTAAAAACAAATTTCAAATTACATGATTGATGTCCAGTTAGCTCTTATATTTTGTAGAGAAACTCTTTGCAATGCAGCAATGGGTATTTATTTTATTATGTTGAGAAGGTTGAAGAGGTGCATAAATACCAAAATATAACTGAAGCCAGTATCACATACAAAGCATACACTAGTTAAAGAAACAGTAGTTAGAGTTTTTCTATGATAACTGATCCTAAAACCTCAGCACAAAAAATAGAAATATGAAAAAGAAGGCAACAAGACGCCTCCAAAAACTCTTAGCTACACAAAAGCTGATTTTGTGAGTAGTGAAGTAGAAGAAATTAAAAAAACAAATGGTTGAAATACGTGAAGATATCAAAGAAGAAACAAATTTAAAAAATCCATAAGATGTTTGGTCAGCTCAAATAAGGTGAAAAAAGATAAAGGATTTAACTGATAAAAGCTTAAAGGAGCTTAAAGAGGATATAAAGCAAAAACTTACTAAAATAGGACAATATTATGTACAAATAATAATTGCACTAAAGACTTAGAGATCATAAAGAGATTAAGATGGAATCCAAGATATTAAAAAAAATGTAATTATACATAGTAGAAATGACCAGTGGGGTGAGTGTCAAAGCTAGGAGACAGGGTGGACCTAGTAGATTATCTACTCAGTGATACCCTATGAACTAAAAAAAACACAAGAAAAGGTGAATCCAATAGCAGCTACATGACTGAAAAATCCAATGAAAGAATTATAGGACTTAAGAAAAGTTTATAATGTGACACAAAAGGTCTAAAAATACAGTCACAAAATCATAGCAAAATATTTTTCCAAGGACAGGAGAAAAATTCAAATTTCAGGTAGACAAAGCATATAGAACTCCCAATAGCGATGACCAAAGAAAGAAGTTTCCCATAACACATCATATTTAAAATCCCAGAAATTCAGCATTAATAAAGAAAACTAAAAACTGTTAAAGTATCAAGTAATTTATAAAGGCAGTTCTATCAAGATAACAGCACATTTCTCAAAACAAAATTTAAAAGCCAGAAAAGCTTGGAGCAAAGTTTTCCAAAGCATAAAAGAAAACAATTTTCAACCCAGATTAAAACCATCTTTCAAAATTGATGGGAAAATACAAAGTGTCCTTTTTTTTTTTAACCAAGATTTATCGGTTCATTTTAGATATACATAACGGCCATGTTCATCTTAGTTAATTCATATTTGTATATGGTATATCTTGGTTTTTTCCCCTTCCCCACCCCTCCCTTCAACTCTTTTTCCCTTCCTTATTTACTAGGGAGGGAGGAGGGGGAAAGGAAGGAAAGGAAAAGAAAATAAAAGAAAAAGAGGAAAACACAGACTGTTCTTTTTAAGATCACCAAAAGAAATTCATGACCACCAATAAACATTGCAGAAAGTACTCAAAAGAATACTAGACAGAGACGGTAAGGCCAGCAGCACCAAAGATCCTCAGGAATGAATCCATCTATCTGAGCCAGTAGTTAAACAAAAAGGAAAAAATAAAAGAATCAGCAATATAAAAACAGTGCAATGACAGTATTCAGTAAATATCTTTCATATAACTCTCAATGAAAATAATCTAAACTCCCAAATTAAAAGACACAGATTGGCAGATTGAATAAAAAAAAAAAAACTCTATGTTGCCTACAAGACACACTCATCATCTACAAAGAAATATACAGACTAAAAGATAAAAAGTTGGAGCATGATACTCCAAGTAACAGAAGCCTAAAAGCAAGTAGAAGTAACTGTCCTATTTTCAGACAAAATAGACTTCAATTTAAAACTGATAAGAGACAAAAATATCTCTACAAACTGATAAATGGAATAATTTCTTAGGACGAGGTAATGATTGTAAAAATGTATGGATTGAATAAAGGAACACCCAGTTTCCTAAAACAGTTCAACCAGACCAAAAAAAAGAGAGAGAGGGAGAAAACAAAAAGATTTATGCCACACCCATGATCAAATGGATTTAAAAGATATCCATGGAGTTCTTCGTCCAGCAACAAAAATATACATATTTTCTCTGCAGCATACAGGACTTGCTCCAAAATAAACCACATTTTAGGCTATGAAGAAGCTTAAATACACACACACACACACACACACACATGAAATAACCTTCTATATACTACTGGACCATAGTAGAATAACAATACAAACACATGGAGATTAAATAAGTCACACTTTAACAATGAACAGGTAGCAGAAGTAAAAAATAAAAATAAAAAATCTAGAATCAAATATTGGTAGCAGCAAAACATCCCAATTCCTATGTGACAAAATGAATGCAGATCTAAGAGGAAAGAAAGATTGTACCTGCAAATATCCTCCTTAGAAAAACAGAGCAATACCAAACAAATAACCTAATGGTGAATGGTGAAACACAAGAAAAAACAAGAGCAAACCAAATCCAAAGCTTGTACAGGGAAAACAGTATTAAAGATCAGAGTGGAAAATGATAAAATGGACACTAAAAAATAAAAAGATCAATGAATCTGGGATTTGATTCTTTGAAAGAATAAACAGAATTAATATACCCTTATTCCAAACTTATCAAAAGAAGGAAAGAAAGACTGACATCAATACAAATAGAAAGAAACAAGACAACATCACAATGGATACTTCTGAAATATAGATGATTAAAAGAAATTCCTTTGAAAACATATACATAGTGTATTCTAATAAATTGGAAAATAGAGACTTGAGTAAATTACTAGACATATATAAATCACCAAAACTGAATCAAGCACATGTAAAAACCTTAACCAAATCAAGAGCAGACAATGAAATAGAGGCAGTAATAAAGTCTAGCAACTAAGAAGAGCCCAGGATGTGACATATTCACTGCTGAATTTTATCAGAACATCAAGGAAGAACTAATGCCAATACAGTGCACCCCCATAGAGTCATGGTTCAACATTCGTGGCCTCAGTCATTCACGGATTTTTCCTTAGAACCTAATAATTGTTTGTGGAAACCCCCACAATTTCTCAGAAACCTCAAATATACTCTGCAATTGGTTTTTCACTGGGAGGTTTACAAGTAGCCCATCCAAGAGCGTTACTCAGTTCTCCTTGCTGCTGACTGGCTGCTGTCCTGTAATCCATCTCTGGCAGATGCACCACCACTCCTGCGTCATAACTGTGCCACATGTAGCTATCTCGAGTGTTCTTGGTTTCCTTTTTCTTAAAGCCCTAAGATGCAACCAAACGCATCTTCTAAGGCTTTATTAATACAGTATTTTATTAAATTAAATTACATAACTGCAGGGGACATAGCATATTTAGTGTTTAAACTATAAAAATAGGCATTTTTCTGACTATATCTGATATTCACAGTACTTCACTCTTCAAGGGTACTCTAGGAACATAATATCTGTGAATTCTGGGAGATATTACAGTGGTCTGGGAATTCTGGGAGATATTACAGTGGTCTGGGAGACCACTGTAGTCCTCAAACTCTTCCGTGAAACTGAAAGGTATGGAAAATTGCCAGAAGTCATTCATTGAACCTAGAATTACCCTGATACTAAAACCAGGAAATGACTCAACTAAAAAAGAAAATGGCAGACCAATTTCCTTAAGGAATAAAGAAACTAGGTAGAAAGGAGATAAGGAAATTGAGATTTCAATATTTTCCTTTAAGTAAAGCGACCACTTCAGGACACAGATGTTACTGAAGCCTTTTTACCTTCCAGAAAACTTACTCCAAAAAAATTCCTAAAGGTCCTTTTACAATAAGCCTGTAAATCTGGGCTCTTAAACTGCTTTTTCCTATACATTGTACTCCCTCCATCATCAGGAAGTAGCAATATTGGTGGGCAGCATATCTCAACTTCAAACCCATTTAGATGGCTTGCACTGTAACATGACAGACAGTTATAATACACATCCTAGATCACCCATTTTGAAGACAACCCCCTTAAATGTATCCTGCTCCTGCTCATAAGGTGTCTCATTCTCTTGGAGGATCTGTGCTCCACTCATGGGTGCATCCTAAAAATCTGTAGTAAATCCTTCTTCTGTCTCTTTTACTAATGCATTCCTGAAATTATTTTTTCTGCCATGGGAGTAACCAAACCTATAAACCTTCTATCAAAAATGTGGATTAGGTTCTTTATTTCAGCCTCAGAAACCTAACAGACCCTGCCTGGTGACGTTTATCTTGGTGATCACAAAGGCACCTAAGAAGACACACAGAGACTGCAGAGAACTTGACCCTGGTTAGCTCAGCCAAAAGAGTTTCTGGGTTTTTTTGTTTGTTTGTTTGTTTTTTAATCTTTCTTCTCTCTCCCTGTGTCAAATCCTTTAACTTATTTTTCTGACACTACTTATCAGGAGATGCAGGGAACCATAGAGTGGAAGAGCCTAGTGTGTCCCACCACGTGTGAGGAGGGAGGGGGAAGTGTGTGGCCTCTGTTTTACCTTACGTGTGTTCTGTAGTCGCTCAGTGACATCTCTGGACTTTTTAAATCTTCTTGTGAGTTTCTGTGAATATATTACAGGGCCCTAGCTATAAAGACCTTTGTGGTAGATTTTTTAGTCAAATCCAGCTCTTATGAACAAGTCCTTTTTCTGCTGTTTTGATCTGTTGATAAAAGTTAGAATAGACAGATTACTGTATGACTACCAGGATTGCCTAGACTAGTCGGTGACAGAAAGCAGGGCAGAGCAACCAGTCGTGGGTAATTGTGACTCTGGAGTAAAATGGGGCGGGCTACACTTGGAAGCAAGAACCTGGTACTAGGCAGGTTGCACATGCAGCCCAAACTTGGGCTGGGGGTGCTGTACAAGCTGCATGATCCCCATTTTGGAAGGCCTGCCACTGTGTAGCAGGAGCCAAGTTGAGCAGTGTAACGTGAGTAGTGTGACCCTGGGCTGCATTGCAAGAGCTTGGTTTGGGGTGAGAGGCTCTTGCGGCCTATCTGGCTTCCGGCATCCCACTCCTGCACATGATGGGAGCCCAGTTTGTGTGCTCCTGACCTGCAAGTGCAGCAGGACCCTGGGATGAGGCAGCCAGCTCTGTCTGCTTGACCCCCATGAAGGATCTTGTCTTTGTTGTTGTCGTTGTTGTTCTTGTCTTTCTTTTTCTCTTTCCAGAAGCACACAAGAGAGATTTCGAAAGCATATAGTAGATCTTATATGATTATGGACAACTTGATGTCCATCCCCAAAACCTTATTTTCAGGTTATATTTTATAAACTTGGGATGAATTTAAGATAAAAGATTTTGAAAAGTTGATTTTTTTTTCTCCAAAGATAAACTAGAGTAAAAAGACACGGCCTCAAATCTCTTCTTTCCTTCTGTCTCTTATTAGTTATAAATCTGCAGTGTTAGGTAACAAAATGTACTCAGAGGAGCCTAAAGTATTAAGGGACATATGATTATGACTTACATAAGAAATAGGAGAGATAATGATAACCCCTGGAAAAAAATTCTAACTGACTAGTCTATTTATACTTATAAATATAAAACTAAGAAAAAGATTATTATAATTCAGTATGGCCAATGCATCTAGAAGTTCACTTCATTTATATTTTTAATGGCAGGAAACTTCTGTATTTATTAAAGATAGGAAAAAACAGAAAAGTAGGGGAAGAACAGGCCCTGCAGAGTCAGTTTTGGGCCAAGTAAAAAGTGGGGAAAGAGGGAGGAAAAAATAAAACACATCCCACAGAGCAGGGCGGGCTATAGGGAAGAGGCGTGATATTGATCACGTATTGTAACTGTGCCTTTTTTAATATTTCCAATGCTGGCATCATGTCCAGGTCACCCAATAAAAAGCCTGCTCAAGTTCTTGGAACATGTCAGCATGCAGGTTTCTGAGAATTGTTCTGTGCATGTGTCCCGGGATCTTTGCATGCCTCCTTAGTTTAGCCACACCCTATCTTCCTGCCTCATTTCCCCCTGAGAGACATATATCCCCGCAATTCTTTATGGGGTGTTGAGGGAGTAGAGATCTCTGTCTTCTTAGAGCTACTTCCAGGTGAAAAATGCTGTAGAATCAACTACTAGGGATTATGTGCTCTTCAGCTACCTTGGGGTGCTGTGGCTCATGGGTGGGTTGAAGAGAAAAACTGTTAGAAGACAGTGAGAAAAGAAATAGTGGCTGTTGAGCTGCCTGATTGATGGGAGAAAGAAACTTTACTATTAGCCCAAATATAAGAAGTAGGTCAGATTTCTGTGCTTCCTGTGGAGGACAACATATGTCAGAGAGAAATGTCATAAATTCTCAACAACCTGAGAGCCATGGCCTTAGCAAGACCCCATTTACTTTTCTGTAGCAGCACTGGAGTTTGCTTTTTGAACAAAAATCTCAAGTCTTCCAGAAGAAGCTCATAGGAGTAGCTTTTTCCTTTTGGGGAGTCTTTTCCTTCACACAGTTCAGGCGGAAATGGCTTTATCTTAGAAAGATGAATCCATTTATCTCTCTCTGCTGCCTTTACTGCAGTGGCTGTGGCAGGGATCATTGAAGAGAGACCTTTCCGTTTTGGTTTTAACTGGTCTGCGGGGGTCTCTTCTGGGGTTGGGATTTAGCTCAGTGGTTACAGTGTTTGCCTAGCAAGCATAAGGCCCTGAGTTCAATCCCCAGCACCAAAAAGTTAAAAAAAAAAAAAAAGAAGTGAAAGGAGTCCCTTCTTCTTTCTTTTTATAAGCATTTGGTCTCCAGGGCAGACATTAGGTGGCCCTCCTAGGCCAGAGGCTGGCAAGATCCTGTTCCCATACATTTGATAGTCTGTTGTACTTGCCCTAGATTAATAAGATATTGTAGGGGCTGGGGATTTAGCTCAGTGGTTAGAGTGCTTACCTAGCAAGCACAAGGCCCTGAGTTCGAACCCCAGCACCAAAAACAAAAACAAACAAACAAAAAGATATTTTAAAAATCTCATGGTCTCTGGGTCTACTACCATATCGGAGGATAGAAACAGCCTCCCGTATAACATCTCAAATGGACAAAAATCTAGCCCAGTTTTGAGGATGTTTCAAACCCTCATGAGAGGTATTGACAGTAGTCAGAAACAGGACTCAACGTCTTTTGACAAAGTTCTGCCAGAACTTGCATTAGGGTCTAGTTTTCTCTTTCAACCTTTCCAGAAGACTGAGGTCTCCATGTAGGAAGGAGATGGTGCTTTATTCCTAAAGCTTTTGCCACCCCCCGAGTTATTTGAGAGATAAAGCAAGGCCCATTGTTACTGTGGAGGGGCTGGTGTAGTCCAGATCAGGGACAGTTTCTTTGAGGAGCACTTTGACTACCTCCATAGCCTTTTCTGATCAGATAGGAAATGCTTCACTTCAGCTTGTAAAGGTGTCAATTAGGACCACTATCTATGTAAATTCCCCACTTGGTGGCTTGTGTGTAAAGTCTGATTGCCAGTCCTCCCTGGGATATGTCCTTCTCCTCTATACACGTTCTAACTAAGAAGGTGGTTTGGGTTTATCAGGATTGTGGTAGGCAGAGTGGACAAGCTTTGCAGACCTGTTGGGTGGTTGTCTCTAGTCCTAACCCTCTGAAAATTCAAATGACTCTTTCCAGTATAGCATCTCTTCCCATATGGGAAGAATCATGAAGGGTTTTTATAACTTCCCACTGTGTCCCTTGAGGAAGGAACAGTTTGTTTTCTAAATACCACCAGAGTCCCTTTTTCATTCTCTCTTGTCCTAAGGCCCATTTACCTTCCTGGGGAGTATAGGCAGGTTTTAATGGTTCCTTAGGGACTAGGAATAAGGCTGTCTTAAGGAACTGTAAGGCTGCCCTTTTTGCTACCCTATCAGCAAAGATATCTGGAGACTTTGGACAGATCTCTTCAGTGCTCCTTACAGTGCATGGCTGCTACCTACTTGGGATGATAGACTGCCACTAGGAGTTGTAGAATTTCCTGCTTGTGCTTTATAGATGATTGCTTGTAGTTAACAAGCCCCTTTCTTTCCAGTTTGCTGCATGGCCACCAGAAAGGTGTATCTGGAGTCTCTATAGATATTTAGTGTTTTTGCCTTTTCCTAATATTAGTGCCCGAGTAAGAGCTATTAGCTCTGCCTTTTGAGCAGGGTCGTGCTTAGGGAAGAGGTTTTACTTCAGCGACCTGTTGTGAGCTGACAACTGCATAACTTGCATTTAGATGTCTTTCTTGGACAAAGCGACTTCCATTAGTGAACCACACCTCCTCAGGGTCTTGGGGGGCCACTCATGTCCTGCCTGCTTGCACAGGTCTGGAAGATCATTTGCTCACAAGAGTGGCTACTTCTGGGCCTGTAGACACCTAAGAAGCAAGATCAAGAGTAGTGCACATTTCTATAATAACTTCAGGGCTGTCTAAGAGAATGGCCTGGTACTTGGTAAACCATTCCCCTATAAGCAAGGGGTAATCTTTTGTCTCCAGAATAGCTCTGACTTGATGGGGAGTCAGGATTTCTACTCTCTGTCCTAAAGTTAATTTTGCAGCTTCCTCTGTTAACATAGCTGTAGCTGTTAATGCCATCATTTAAGGTGGCCATCCAGCAGCCACCCCATTTAACTTTTAAAAAATGTATGCCACTGGGCAGAGTTCTTGTCCTGGTCTTTGGGTCAAAACACCCAGAGCAATTCCTCTCTTTTCTGATATGCAAAGGAAGGGTTTTCTTAAGTCACAGATTCCCGGTGCTGGAGCCTGAGTAAGGGCATGTTTTAGTTCTCCAAAGGCATTACCAGTCACTCTTGTCCATTCTAGGTGCGCAGACTCAGGGCCTTTTACAGTATCATATAAAGGGTTTGAAATAGACAAAATTAAGTATCCAGATCTCACAGAAACGGCCCATTCCCAGGAAGGAATGAAGCTGTTGTTTTTTGGCAGGAGGCCCGAGATTGCAGATAGCCTGGATCTGGTCCTTAGATAGCTGTTGTTCCCCAGGCTTAACATGTATCCCAAATATTGAACTTTTGGGAGGGATATCTGAGCCTTTTCCTTGGAGACTTTGTATCCCTTCTTAGCTAGAAAGTTGAGAGTTTGTATAGTATTATGGTTGGATGACCACCAAGTTGGGCTACAAACTAGAGTATCTTCTGAATACTGTAGGATGGTTCCCTGTTTAAGTTCTAGGTTCCTTAAGTCTGTCTCTAGTGCCCAAGAAAAAAAGGTGAGGACTATCTATCTCTAAACCTGTGTGGGAGAATTGACAAAGTATACTGTTGCTTTTCTCTTGAAATGAGATTTTCCCATTCAAAGGCAAAGAGAAACTGGGAGTCCAAGTGTACACATCTTTGAGATCTAAAAGTAAGAACAAATTAGTGTCCCCTGGAATTTGGATGAGAACTATTTATAGATCTGCCACCAGAGGGTGGATTGGGATGGCAGCCTTGTTAATGAGATGGAGGTCTTGTATCATCCTGTATTCTCCTGAGGGCTTTACTACAGGGAGAATGGGATCATTGCAATAGGACTGATAAGCTCACAGAAGGTCATATTTGAGAAACCTGTCTATGAGAGGCTGGGGGACTTTACACGCCTCTTCTCTGATTGTATACTGCTTTTCGTTAGGAAATCAGCTGGGGTCTTTTAGTTTTGTAACTACTGGCATAATTGAATTTGCTTTACTGGGTATTCCATTATACCTTGCAGTAGGATCCACCTGTTGGCTAATTCATTCAGGGAGACCTGGCGTAGTCCCTACAGGTAAAATCTGTTTTGGCCTTTGTTGGAATTTGACAATTGCTTCCAACTGTGCTAGTAAATTTCTTCCTAGCAAAGGAGTAGGACTCTGTGGGACAATTAGAAATTCATAGTGTAACATTCGTCCTTCAAAATGATACATCTCTGGGAGTAGGACGAGCCAAACTTCCAGTGCCATTAGTCACGCACATTGGCCACCTCACACTTGGAGCAGGGCCCGGCCAGTGGCTTGGTGCTGTCACTTGCCCAGTGTCCAGACTTCTTGCATCTGAAACAGGAACTTTTTCTTCAGTTATCTTTGGGTTTTCCCTGAGATTATTTGGGTAAGTTTAAAGCATTGCTAATTCCAACAACTATAATCTTAGCCTCTCTCTTTTGAACCTTCTCTGGATCCCAGTTGTTGAACACAGAAAAGGCCAAGTTCAGCAACTAGGTCATAGGTGTCTGTGGACCCAACTGAAGTTTTTGTAATTTATGCCAATATCTAGGGCTGATTGACAAATGAAATGATGTTCCACCAGTGCCTCTTATTACCTGGAAGACAGATCTATGTTAGTGAATTTCTGAAAGACTTTTGCTAATCAGATACAGAAGACACCTGGATTTTCCTGTTTGCTCTGTATAACCCCACTCACCTTATCGTAATAACAAAAAAATTGTTGAGAAATAGTCTCACTATGCAGTTCAGGCTGGCCTTGAACTTACTATGGAGCCCAGGCTGCCCTTGAACCTGTGGCAATCCTCCTGCCTCAACTTCCCGAGTGCTAGAATTACAGTTCTGTACCATCACATCTGGTTATAACACATTTTTTAGTACACTTTTTCATCTCCATGGTTAGAGCAACTATCATTTCAGACATCGTTTTTAGTTCCTCACTAGTATGATAGCCCCAGTTTGGTTCTGTTGAAGGAAGAGTATCCTCTCCAGTATGGTTTCTTTCCCTTTTTAAAGCATATTGCTTATTTGCATACCTCTTAGCCTCTTGTAGGGTTCCTTGTCTTTCATCTAGGGTATAGTAAGTGGCCAAGATGAATTGGATATCTCACCATGATAAGTCAAAAACAAGCATCAAAGTTTGAAACCCATCTGCAAATTTACTAAGATCCGTGAAAAGTTAGCCTAGCTGTTCTTTACAGTACTTGATATCTGAAGTTGGAAAGGGGACTTGAACTTGAGCAGTCTCCTCTGCTCCTGGGACTTCCCTCAGGAGCAGGTTGAGTTATGAATTGGAGGAGTAGGAAGCACCACTTCAGCTGTGTCCTGCAGGACTTGTCTCTCTGTGTGCACCCAGTGGGACTTAAGGCTACCTGAGAAGCATGATGAGGGTGCTGAGAAATGGTGGCTTCCTCTCAGGCATTAGGCTCTACTGGAGTTCCTGAGCCACTTGCAGGGGATTGGACTGATTTACTGGCCTGAGGATTATAAGGAGGAGGTCAAGAAGACCTCCCAGTGTGGTTGTATCCATTAAACAGATTAGAGAGACCCATAGCTCCTGAGAGACAGGTGGGGATCATCAAAGATATCTTTCTCTTCCATGGTGGCACTCTAAATATCAGAGTCTCTAGGCTTTTCCTGAGATACAGGGTCACAGAAGCCTGAGGATAAGGGATTTCACTCCACTTTCTAATGATTTAACTGAAAAATATTCTCATAATTTAAACTGTCAACCCATACCCATTGCTCACTGTTTTCTAGTTCATATTGACCCAAACTGTATTGAAATAATGGATAAACTGTTCCTTTTATAAATTGGCAGGATCAAGTTTCTCACTGATCAAGGTTACAGCCTTGTGTCAAGGTCAGTGGAATCTGAAGGGCACGGTTCATGAGATTTCCCATGGCTCATTTGGGGTTTATATGTAAAGAGAAAACTGGTCTTGCACCCTTAAAATGGCATCCCATGCAGAAGGAGGAGACCCATTTGAGCTCAAAAAGTGTCCTTTGTGAGATGCAAGTATTAACTAGACAGATATCTCTGTGCAAAGCTAGGATGACACCAGTCCTTCAAACAAGTAGTCAAACATGATGTATTTTTCATATAGGGGTCCACTAACTCCTTAGGGAGAAGGGTGTTGAGCCACTTGATGGGTTTACTTAGCCTTTGAAACTCCCATGAGGTTGGGATGGTGCGTTCCCCAGAACTCCCTCAGCCACTGATGTGGTGCCTGCCCCACCAGGACTCCCTTAGCCACTTCATGCCCTGTGACGTCTCTGCTTAAGCAGGGTGGAGCCACTTGGGAAATAACATCCTTTACATTTAACCCAGTAGTAAAAACTCTGGTGCTTTGTTTAAGGCAGTAGAGATGGTGCTGCAGGATTGGTCTAAGGATGAGACCTCTGACTGCACAAGAAAACAGTTTTATTAGCCAGCTAAGACTTAGGCAGAGTAACCTCCAAAGAACGTGAGCTCTGACTGAGGGCTTTTACATACTCTTTTATAGTAAAGGATAGCATGTAGCTACGTAAAGCATATTTGGCGTTATTGGATTGGTTACTTCTATTTCCAGGCAGAATGCATGTGTGTGTGTGAAGAACAGGGAAGCCACACATTTACGGAGCATTGGGGTCATATTGACTCATAGCTGTACCAATTTTAGAAAACATTTTGTGGCGTTGGCTCATGAAATATGAATATATTCTTATACGAAAACATCTCTAGACCACTGGGTTTCATGACCCAGTCTTTTGACCCAACACAATGGGAACCTTTTTTTTTTTAACTTTAAAAAGTTTTAAGAACAAGGATAGTTCTATTTTTGTATGCCCACAGTCACTTGAGTTAAGCTTTACTGGCTGTTGTTTCGTTCAGGCCATCAGGCATATGTCTAAATTACTTGAATTTTGTCAGTAGAAACAATGAAAAGATCTAGTTCAATTTAACAGAAAAGAGAAGTCCATCTGTTCTGTAAAACCAGAAGATTATCTCCTATCTACAAGTGTGAGATTTCCTGGGATCACAAGGCAAGTCAACAACAAAAACAAAAAATGGTAAACAAACATGGTGGTGGCCGATCCCAAATGGTAACCAGTCATATGACAAGACAAGACAGTGACCCTGACTAAGATAGCAGCCTGAAATAGAAATTGCCATCTGGGGGAAAGCATGGATGGGACTCTGGGCTCAAAAATAAGTAAACTGGGGTAGGTAGAGACTAAGCTGATTTTCCCAAAAGTGTAGCAAAATATCATGGAGAACAGAAATACAAGGACAAAACAGGCTCTCTGGCTATTTAACACACACCAGTGAGGTGACCACAAATGGGAAAAAAAGAAAGAGAAAAATGAGATAAACTTGGAGTAGGCCTGCAGGCCACCTGTGGCTGAAAGAAAAACACAGAGGCCGTGCATTCCCCTCCCCACTCCTACATGGTAGGAAAAGTTCCGATCACTATGAGAAAAGTATCCTTAATTCCAGGGAAGAGAGAGAGACAATGGGGAGTTAGAGGGGAGAAAGAGAGACAGAGAGAGAAAGAGAGAAAAGAAAAAGAGAGAAAGAAGGTGCCCAAGGGGTCTCACCTGTTCTGGCTGGCTAAGCCAAATTTGTTACCAGGTTCTGGGGTGCTGAAGTCTTCTTCTAGAGGTGATTTCTAAGTCCTTTCTGTCCCAGACAAAGACTTGAATGAAACAAGCATAAGTGGTGGCAAAATTTCACATTTACTAAAGACAGGAAAAAACAAAAGGGTAGGGAAAAACAGGCTCTGAACAGCGAGTTTTTGGCTGAGTAAAAAGTCATGAAGAGGCATGATAGGCCACTTTAATTTAATATAGTTGTTTTATGTATGTTGCCTCTTTGACTATTCATCTGACTTAATAATTGGTTAAAATAACCTGCACATTCTTCATTTAAATATATTAATACATAAATATACAAATATTGAAAATATACATATATATATATAGAGAGAGAGAAAGAGCTCAACAATTTCTTTTTCTTTTTCTTTTTTGCCTTTATAGGCTTTTAGATTCATTAGGGCTTTCCAAACAAAGAATAGACTGTACACATTTTTGGAGATAGCTAAATTCAAAACATTACAAGTTAAGGGCTAATAGTCTTGAGACTTAAAGAGGACTGACAAAAGGCTTAAAGTAACATAAAGGTTATATATGACTTAGGTTAATATGTGTGTTTCTGTGTGTTAACTTTCAGGTACATATTACCCTTCAAACTTCTACTTCAGTTGGATTAGAGATAAGTAGGCACTCGTAATATAGGCCAAATACTATTTTATCACATGGCTTAATTACGAGTTAATAAGATAAGAAAAAATGTCTTTAAAGTTCGTGGCATGTTTTCCTCCAGGTTGTTAGCCAATCAAAATAATTATCAAAATGGTTTTATAAATGCAATAAACATTTCCTGTAAAATAAGAGTTTTTCCTTGGTTAAAGAAAAATACAATATATAGCTCAAAAATGTTAACTATGCTAAGCTTTTATTTTAACGAGTCATCTAAAATAATGGTTAGGATGAGTAAATAAGTAAATTAGATAAAATAATGTTCATAACAACATCTAAGTCATCAGTTGCTAAATGTAAATTCAAGTATTCTTAGCTTCTTAAAGATAATAAAAGAAAATATATTTGGCTTATTAAGTATGTTTTCATAAACTATTAATATATATAAAGGCTTAAGATTGCTTTCTTAAGTTGATGAAGAGTTAAATTTCTAATATTAAAAAATATTTTAAAAGTGCTCCCCTAAAAAACTGGGCCTAAAAAACTGCTGGACAAAACTTTCATCTGTGGCTGAAAAAGGCGACTGTCTGAACAAATTTGTTTCAGCTTTCTGCACTGAGGGGTAGCTTCTCCAGTTTTTCCCCAGGGGCCTATTGAGCTCCACCCAGAAATATAATTTAAAAATTATATAACTATATTAAAAGGTTAAGCTTTCTTTGTCTAAAACAATAAGGTATTTTTAAAGATATTAAAATACTTGACTGAAATAGATTAAAAACAAAAGTTTTATATTTTACTAAGATAGTTTCATATGTTTTCCGTTGTTAAGCATTTGGTTACTTAAAACACTGATTTTTAAGAGGTAAAATTTATTTAAATTTTGACTTATTCAGTGTTTTCAGTAATCAGATTATGTTTGGTCAAGCAAACTACTATTAGTTTATAACACACACTGTGTATGCATGAGAGACTAGCAATACACATCCATCTGAAGACAAAGTATGCTGTAAAACTAAGCTTCAAAGTTAAGATTAATGCACACAAACTAATAAGTTCCCTTTTATACAATGCACATTATATTTAGACTTTAGACTTATAAAATAATGAAAATTTTGACATCTTTTCAAATTTGGTCCTGCCATTTAAACCTTGATCTACATTTATTGGCATAATAGAGCAAATATTTTGTTATTATTTAAATGAGATATACATTGGGTAATGACTATTTGTCATCAGTAACAATGCTTCCTAAACTCATAAGTTCTCTGAAGATATACTTTAGTTCTCGTTAGTATAGTTATGCCCTGTAAACCTGTTAAAAAATCTAAACTTTGCCTTTAAAAAATAAATACATATAAAGGTTTCTATATAGTTGTTATGCTAATTATTACTAACGTTGTGGTATATTAAATACATTTGTATTTCCGAAGTGTACAAGTCTTCTAGGGTGTAAAAAATTTAAAAAGATATCATAGTGATTATCTCCAGACTAAAGTTGTTCATGATGATGGGCACTTTTAGGTTTATGTTTATGTGATTGTTATGTAATTGTGTTATGAAAGTAAAATGTGTTTGAAGAATATGCAGTTCAGACTCTGTCACTTAAAAATTTAAATACTGGACAATACTTACCTATAAAGCACATCTGTAAATTAGTAAATTCTATTTAAAAAGATGTTTTGTGGGGCTGGGGATTTAGCTCAAGTGGTAGAGCGCTTGCCTAGCAAGCACAAGGCCCTGAGTTCGATTCCCCAGCACCAAAACAAATAAAAATAATAATAATAAGAAGAAGAAGAAGAAATAAAAAGATATTTTGTTTTTAAAAGGTAACAAATTTAGGTGAAAGTTTCTTTATGTCACTTAATAGTTTATATTTTATTGCCAGGTAAAAAGATATTTCATACTAAAACAAAAATTTAAATATGTTTCAAAAATAATAACAGGAACCTGATAATTCTGATATAATATCATCATATGGTTAAGATGATATGTTTGCTCTTGACTTAAAATTTTCCTTATAAAATTTCATAACTCTTATCTGTTAGCATTCTACAGGAATTTGAATTTTAAGACAATCATAATTAATAAAAGAAAAAGCAGTTCTCTGGCCACACTTTATATTTCAAAGTGCTCAATATACAAATGAGACAGTGATAGCTAAACCTACTGCTTCTACTTCATACTAGTATAACTAACTTCCTGGACATTCAACAGCTAAGATTTAGAGATGAAAGCAAAAAAATATACCTGGACTAAGAAGACAGCCAATATTTTCGCTCTGGCCCTTCAAAGTCAACAACAACTAAGGAGAAAAGGGGACACTTTAAAGGATTCGACAACTCTGGTGAATCACTCAACCTCGGAAGCAGGGAGATTGTTGGACCCTGTTATGGTTTGTGTCTAGATGTCCCCCCAAAGCCTCATGTGGTAAGAGGTAACTGGATCTAGAGTGGGAGCAGGGGTGTGACACTAAGATTAAGGGTATTAGGATTAAGGGTGGGAGCGCTTCCCACTCTAAAGACAGGTAGCCTGGATAAAATATAAAATACGGGAAGAAGCTGGTTAGCTGCTTTGCATCGCTTGCTTGTATTCCTTGCCTACCTTGCTGACTTCTGCCTGTCTGCCATGCCACCCTGCCTCAGACCCAGCTGACTGTGGAAACCTCTACAAACTGTGAGCCAAATAAACCTTTCTTCCCCTAACTTTGGGTGTCGGGTATTTTGTCCCAGCAACGAGAGAAAAGTAACTAACACAGACCCCAAAGGACAAGAGCCAACGAGTGCAGATTGCACCCAAAGTGGGGGTATGAAAATGGGGAATATCCTCACGCTTTGTATTAATTTTGATTAACATAGTTCTCACTGTGACTTAGTCTTAAAAATCCAAGAAAGTATAATAAAAATTATATATAGAAAAAAATAATAGTAAGATTAAATTAACAGCTAGGGTGACTATAAAAAGAGGTCCCGTATACTGCACCAGCCCCTGCCAATCCTCACCAGCTGCATTTATAACTTAGAGCTATAAAAATGTTTTGATTACCAGTCTAAAATTAAAGGCAGACAATTCATTTTTTCTTAATACTTACGCCATTCTCCAGTGGTGGAACTAATGTTTTCCTTGACACGACCTAGCAATATACCAAAAACTTTAATAAAGATGCATGCTGGTTTTGTGGACAATTACCTACTTCTGATGCATCTGGGCTACCATAGTGGCTATCTTTCCTACAGGGAGATGATTTAATAAAACTTCAAAATTTATAGAACAGCTATAAAGTACAGCAACAAATTTAAAGCTTGTGCCCAGGTCTAATGTCTCTCAATTCCCAATAAATAAATAAGACTTTTCATCAAAGTATTATAGGCAGCGAAGTAAGGTAGAAATATTACAGGCAGTCAGACTGTGCTGGGCCCTCAATGGAGTCAATACACAGGACAACTATGGCTGGAGGCGCATCCATTGAAGGTCAGGTCTCAAAATAAGGATGGAAAGACCAGAGCCACACCCCTGGCTGAGGGATAAACAATGAACTGAAGATTACATCTGTTAAAGTCTAGGTCACCCAGGTGGGCGACCAAGATCTCCGGA
>PVJO010006749.1:0-86708 GCA_004026905.1 Hystrix cristata
TCTGCAGGGTCCCGGCGGCAATGGCGAGCCCTGTCGGAGGAGAGCTACATGCCTCAGAAGGCTGCAGCAGCCTGCCTGGGCTGCTGCGTGGCCTTGTTCGGAAGCGGCACCTCTGTGGCCACAGGTGGGCGGAGGCCAGCCTTGTCCAGGGATGGGTGTTGCATGATGGGGAGAGCAGGGACGCAGAGACATGGTGAGAGGGCCAAGTGGGGATGGGGACGCAGGGCGGGACAGGCATGTCCGCAGCCAGAAATGCCCAGGAAGGCACGGAGGGGCCTCGCTGGAGCCCGCGAGAGCCCAGCTGGAACCAAGACTTTGGATTCCGAGTCTCCACAGCTGCGAGAGGGCGAATTTCCCTTGTTCTAAGCCACCTAGTTTGGGGCACTTTGAGGGGCATTGGGGAGAGTAGAGGCCCCAGGGATGGAGCCCCAGAGGTCATGGGCGGGGAAGTGGCGCGGTTCCACGGCATTGGGCTCTGTGAGATGCTGTGCGGCTGGGCTGGCCGAGGGCGGGTGGGGGTCTGCAGCGCCATCTCCCAGCCCCTCCGCCCAGCAGCCTGCCCCACCACACCTACCTGCCAGGGCCTCCAGGAGCTGGTCCTCCGAGGGCTGCGGGTGGTTGCGGAGCAGCGCGTACAGCGACATCACCATCCCGGGGGTGCAGAAGCCGCACTGCGTGCCGTGGCTCTTGGCGATCCTCTCCTGCAGCACAGAGCAAGGCCACCGGCCCGTCCTCTGCCACAGCCCACCCTTGCCAGGATGGGACCCAGCGTGTGAGCAGAGGCACCCCACCCCTGGATTGGAGCCTGCTGCCCCCGAAGCTGTCTTGGAGGATGTAACTTGGAAGACGCGGGCATTACTGCAGTTGCTTCTGGCCTCGTCTCAAACCCTCCAGGCTGGGAAGTGCAATGCACAGCCTCCACTTCCTTCTGGGGCCTTGGCTCGTGGAGGATGGCGCCCACTGCCAACACAACGCCCCGTGCCACCCCATCCCACACAGCTGCGTTCTGACCGCGAGGCAGCCTCTTCCTGATGGGCGGGAGGCGTCTGCTGCCTCCACATCCTGCTGTTGGCTCAGCATGAGTGCTGCTGTCAGACGCCTGGTCCTCGACCCAGAGCTCATGGACATGTGGGACTCGGGCCCGCTCCAACCTTCCTGACTCGGAACCACATTTTGACCAGCTCTCAGGGGCTCTGGGGAACCTTAGAGCTTGGACACTGGGTTCTGGGTCTCAGGGTGTTGGGCAATCCTGGGATTCAGGTCCCAGCTGCACCGAGCGGTGCGCATCCCGCCTCCCTCTGGGGGACGCGGCCGGGTCCTTCACCTTGCTGCACCCAGGCTTTGACTCTCACCCAGAGAAGCCTGAGGCCTTGGGCTCCTCCAACCCAGAAGGCCCACGTCGGGAGCTCCAATCCTGGACTCCCCAAGCCCTGGGACAATGACAGAAGAGCTGATATGCTCCTGCCAACACGTGTCCCGTGCCCGGTGTAAGTCCAGTCTCTGCTCCCGTATCAGGCCAGGGTGTGAGGGTGCGATTGTCCCCGCGTTCTGCAGTTACTTTCAGACTCCACACGTCTCGGATTCTGATTTCACTCCCAAGACCTCTCTGCTGCAGGAGTGACCCTGAATTTCATCCTGTTAGCCACAGAGCCACTTTGCTCTCTGTGTCATCCTGGGTACGACCTCTTCCATGCCCCGGTCCAGGAGGTGTCGCTGGTAGCCGTGCTGACCACTCAAGTGTAGAACATAACAGGAAGAGGGTCGCCTAACAGAAGGGTGGGCCAGCGCTCCTCCGAGTCCCTGGACAGAAGCGACTGCCCTGACCAGCACCCGGCCGGGCTCCCCCAGACCCAAGATGTCCGGGAGGCAGAGTGGTTCACACCACTCGTGGTGAGGAGACGGTGCTGGAAGTAGGAATCGAGGTCTTGCTCTTACCTGCACGGGGTGGATCCTGGTTCCGATGCTCCCCACGCCTTCCACGGTGGTGACGGCCGCCCCGTGCAGGGAGCAGACTGGCACCAGGCAGGAGGAGACAGAAAAGTGTCTGTGTGGGCGACGTGGGAGAAGAGAGGGGAGTGACCTCAGGTGGCTGGAAGTGCGGAGGGAAGGAGGTGGCAGGGCCCCAGCTGCTGACCCCACTCTGCAAGGACAGGGCACCCTGAGGTGGGTCTGAGTGTCTTGACTTTAGAAAAGTTACCTGTGCCCAGCGCAGCCCCCTCGGGGTGTCAGGGACGCCTCGGTCACTAGGGCTGTGCCCAGACATCTGTCAGCATCCGTCACTGACCTCATACCTCTGTCTCTACCCCAATCTACACACTCGGGCTTCACTTAGACTCTGTGACGGGCTGCCGCCAGCATCAGCCGGGCTGTGTTCTGACGCTGTCTCTTGGTTTAGGCCAGCGGACTGGGAAGAAGCCCAAGTTCTAGAATTGGCCTTCAGAGGGGGGACGTGCGGCCCAGGTGCGTGCTGTGCGGGTGCCATCCAGTCCGATGGTGGAAAGAGAGTTCACTCAGGGCTGGGAAGCTCGGGCTCCAGTCCTTCCTACAACTTTCTACTTCTGTGAGCCTGCACAAGTCACTCGGTCTACCGGGTCTCAGTTTCCTTAGAATAAACAGACTGTGGGGGTTCGCTCGACGTGGGGCACACATGATCTCCCTGACCTGGGATGTTAAATGCGGCGAGCTCGTCGATGGGCTATCGAGGGGCAGAGACCCAGCAAGGCCCTGAGTCTGCCCCTTGTGGGAGGTGAGGGTGCCAGGGGGCCGGAAGGAAAGCGATACCGGGGCTTCCCAGAGGCTGGGTCGTGCCGGGACAGCATCACTGTGCAGGCGCCGCAGCCGCCTCCTCCGCAGGCCGACTTGGTTCCCGTGAGGCCGACTGCAGGGCTGGTCAAGGAAAAGGGCCACAGTACTTCCCTGGGCAGCCCCAGGAAGAAAGTCTCTGCAGGGCGGGGTGCACATCTAAGAGTCCCTCGCCTTCCTCCAAGGCTGAGCGGAGGTGGCCGTGTCTTACAAGGACTTGGAGTATTACAGGCCTCCTGCAGGATGGCAATGTAGGAGCCCCGAGAAGTTCTGTGGCATCATGGGGGTCCTTAGGTCCCTGCCCCTGGGCCCCAATAGCATGACTGGAAGAGAACTTTAGTAACTCGGCGCACGGCCAGCTTTGCCCGGGAATCTGCCTCACATTGGAGACGGAGGCCGGGAGTCTGCGGAGGCCACCGCAGTCCTATTTCAGACTGCTCCAGCATCCCTCCATCCCCCTCCTCTGTGGGACCCCAAATCCAGGCTCAACCTCCGCCCCTCTCTTCATTTGTCCTTCTCGCTAAGTGATCATGGCGTGCGGGATTGGCTGTGCCTGATCAGACTCTCCAGAAAGACTCCAGAGCCGGTGCAGCTCTGCCCACGTGACCCCCAACCCCAAGCCTGGCCACCTTCCCGGGAATCTTGATCGTTTAAACTTGAGTTTTCCTAGTTTTCAAGTGTTGACAACTAATTAGAAAACACACGGGGCTTAAACAGAACCTGTCCAGAGGCTGGTGCCATCGAAGTGTGATTTCTGTCACTTCTCTGGCCTGAGACTCGTCAGATTCACCAACTACAACACGTCTGCTTGGTGGAGACCCGTGCTCTACCGTCTAGAATGGCAGGGGGCTGGGGTCGGGACCCAGGCGCTGGAGAGGGGCTCTTCCTCCACCCTGGCTCTCCTCACGCTGAGAAAGTGGCTCTGTGGAGGGGCTGGGCCCCTGACAGCGTTACAGGACACCCGTGGGTGCAGGGACACTTGGAAGGGTGTGAGCTAAGAGCTCAGCCTCCTCTCACACTGCTGAGTCACTAAGCTGCTCACCCTCCCCAAACCAGCCCCGCAACCCGACACCCCTAAATCCAGGGCAAACAGCCAGGGCCTGGGGTGCCGGGCAGGGAGAATGAGGCTTTGCTGGCACTCTGCTGAAAAGGGTCCGGTTCCTTCGCAGGAAGGTCAGCAGGGTCACTTCTGGGTCCACATCCCGCTCTGTCACCTGTGTCAGGAACAGAGAGGTGGTCAGGTGTGGAGCCGGGACCATTTCTGATTTAGGGACTCATGTGAGACGTCAGGCCTGACTCTGTCCACACTTGCTGTTTCGTGCTCTGGGGGCTGACGTTCACATCCCCCTTTCCAGGTGAGACCCTCGTGGAGCACGAGTGGTTCCCGTGTGTGCAGCTGGGGCTGCGGCTGGGCCCTGCACACTTGTGCCACCGTCAACCTCAAGGAACATTCCAGCTCCGTCTCCTGCGCTCCCAAGAGACTTCCAATCGGGGCAGGCCTTGGAGTGTGCCTGTGTGTACACACGTGTGTACATATGTGCACGAGTGTGTTTGCACGTGCGCGTGTGCATGCGTGTGTGCATGTATGGATGCTGTGCATGTGTGTGTAATGACGGGTTCTGTAGAGGGCAAAGCTGGAGGAGTTGGAACACTTCTGAGACACTCTGGGGAGCATCTTGGATGACCTTCAGAGATGAGGCAGGAAGGGAGGTGGGAGAGCGGCGTCACCCCCGGAGAGGCCTGGAGCCTGCAGCCTGCTCTAAGGCAGTGTGTCTGGTGGTGAGCCTGGTGCTCTGCCCAGGCCCAGGGTAGCTGGGTGGTCACGGGGTCCTATCCTCCCCTGGGAGGTGGGAGGGGGAGTGCTCAGCCTGAACGCGGAAGCAGCAGAGGCCGGGCCTGGGCTTTGGGGGATCTTGGAGGAGGGGAGGTTGGTGGGCAGGTGGTGGCCGGAGAAGCTCTGTGTCTGCCCCTTCCTGGCCCTGCAGTGGGGGGGGCATAACCAAGCCCTGTGGGTGCATGGATGGGAGGGGTAGATGGCTGGTCCCCAGAGAAGTCCTGTGCCTGAGCGGCAAATGCAGGCCAGGCAAAGGGCTGCTAAGGCTGGAAGGCACCTGGTAGCCTGTGTGGAGGGACAGCAAGGACAGAAGAGAGATGCTCCCACCACGCAGGTCCCCCTGGAACTTAGCACCCCAGGGAAAGGGGGACTCAAGTCACCTGTAACTGACCTCAGCCAGTTCTGCAGAATGGGGACTCCACCCAAACTTAGGTCGGCAAAGAGAAAGATGCAGAAAGCTCATTTGTGCGCTCCTGGGTGTGAGAGTTGGACAAGCTTCTGGGGAAACCTCCCTGTCTCAGCCTGGGCCTGGCCATGGAAGCAGTGGCTTGCTGGTCACTGCTCCCCAGCCCAGGAGGCAGACCCCACGGGACCCACGGGACCCACGGGACCTGGGCCTGGGGAGGGGCGTGGCTCGGCGAGGTTGTAGAGGGAGCAGCAGAGCCGACCTGAGCTGACAGGGCTGACCCTCCAGTCCCTGCTTCCCGTGACCGGGAGCACAGTCCCTGCTGACACCGGTAGGACCCAGCCACGTCCCACGGCTCCTGGTTGCACAGCACTTACCTTCCTTCCATTCACATAGAAAACCAGCTCATCGGAGCTCGGAGGGTGAGGCATGGCCCTGGGCTAACCGCGGCCCGGTGGGGCTGTGTCCCCAGACGCGGCAGGGAGCAGAGAGGCCGTGGAAGGTGGTGGCCGAGCCGCCTGGGCGGAGAGGAGTAGGAGGTGGCAACGCCTGGGCTCTGGCTTTTAAACTAGAGCCCAGCGGGCCTCTCGTCCCCACCCACCTTGGCTGGAGCTGGCCCAGGGCACAGCTGCACCTGCCTCATGTTCCCTGCAGCTGGAGGGGACAGCATGGAAACAACAAGTGACAAAGGAAACCCACACCCTCTCGCTGGGCATGGGGGGGCTGGTGCCGCCTGGGCCCTCCACGCCCGCCTCCTTCGTCCCCCAAGGTCACAAACAAGCAGGGCCCTGGAGGGCGGCAGCAGCTTGGGTCCCTCAGGAGCAGTGGTGCGGGCGAGGGGTGGGGGCAAACCCTGCTCGCCCCCTCTTGGAGAGCAGCCGCAATCAGGAGGACGCAGCGCCCCGAGAGGTCGGCAGACCGTGCGCACCGCGTCCTGTCCCGTGGTGAAGGGTCTGGCCTGCATGTGACGAGAGGCTGCGGGGTGGTGGAGGTGGCACGGCCGCACGGCCCCACTGTGCTCGAGCCCGGGAAGCCCCGGCCACGTGGCTGGAGCGAAGGCTTCACGTGAGGCTGACACTCAGACTGGGAATGGCAGACACCGGTCTTTCCTCCCCGGCGGGTCCTGCGGGGCCTCAGCCTCCCTCCGCCGGGGGAGGGCTTGGTGTCTGAGTGTGTTTCACATGTGCTGAGAAAGCGAGGTGCCAGGCACAGAGGTTCGCACCTGCAATCCTAGCACCCTGGAGGCTGAGGCAGGAGGGTTGGAAGTCCAGCCCTGGGCACTTTAGGGAGACCTTGATTCAAAATAAAACATAAATAAAAGCCAGGGATAAAGTAGCTCAGTGAGGACGATCTGGATTCAATCCCCAGTATCGCAAAATAAAAACAAAATCCCAGGAGCTGCGGAGGAGACAGACAGACAGCAGGCCCAGCAGATAAGCTGCAGAGCACACTGGGCGAAAGGGCCTCGGGTCCCCACACTCCTGCTCACAGCCTGGTGGCTCTCGGGCACAGGGTCCACGGCCTCCACGCTCCGGCTTGCTAGGGAGTGCCTGCGCCTGCCCCGCCTGTCCCCCCGCCTGGCCACGGCGCGCAGTACCACGCGGCCTCCGCTGCCCTCTGCTCGACCTTGGTGAGTCTGGGCTGAGTGCCCCCCTCCCCGTCCCGGTCTGCAGGAGCACCCGGTGTCACTGCACTGCCACCTGCTCTGTCCCCCACAGCCCTCAGTGCTCCCTGACAGGCACTCTGCAGCCCCCAGCAGTACATGTGCTCATGGTTGGGGATACGGCCTGACTTTGCTTGCTTGCTGCCAAATCCCCGGGCCTGGGATGGCGCCCACCGCAGAGGGAGCACCCAGCAAGCGCTGGATACTGACCGGGGGAAGTTCCTGCTTCAGCCGCGATGGGGTCGCTGTGACTCCCTCGCTGCCCTTCTCCAGTGTACCTTCAGAGGGGCTCCGATTCCCGCCCTGCTGGATCTAACTTCACTTTTCATCCTCTAAACTGGGAACTGGGAATGGAGGCTCTTATAAGGAGTTGGTGTCTCCAGTCCTTGTGGCTCACTTGCCCAGCAGGCGATGGGCTCCTGGGGTTGGAATAGCAGGGATGGCGCAGGGCTGGCGGTGCCGTGGGGCCTGGGTGGTGTCCGTTGATGGCTTGGTGGCAGTGGGCGCCGGCTCGGGCGGAGGCGTGGGGAAACAGCTGCAATTGTTTACAGCCTCCTAAGGCAGTTGGCGGGCAAGTAAGCCTTTCTGTCCTGTGTGGGGACAGAGACGGGGTGGGTCCCGGGGAGACGCGCGTAGGCCTGGAGGATGAGTGGGTGCCCACTCCCCGGGCGCTGGGGGGGAGGGGCGGGGCGCGGAGGCGTGGACCCCGGGCCCTTCCCGTGGTGGCTTCAGGCTACGGAAAACGCCGGGGCTTGTGTTAGGACCCCTACCTGGTCCCCACCCCCTGCGGCTCCAGCACAGTGTCTCTGACAGATCGGGGGAACACACCCTTTGGTGTGGACGGGAAGCAGGGAGCAGCTCTGTGCTCACACTGCACTGCATGTTGGAGTTGGATGGCGCACGGTACTCGATTAGGAGCCTAGTGCTGTGACGGCTGGGCACTCTCCCAGAGCCAAGCGTGAGCCAGCGAGCCACGCTGCAGGGGAGTCTGCTGCCCTTGTCTGAACGAAGCATAAACAGGTTACGCAAAGGGTGGCTGTTCCCGCTCAGGCGGAGGTGAGGCCAAGCCTTGCACAGTGGGAGGGGAAGGGGAGGTTACTGCCAGTTTTCTGTCCTGGCACCCAGCTCAAGACAGTGGAGAGAAGCAGTGACTTTTGTTTTGTTTTTCTTTAATGAAAAAGGAAGAGCAAACGTCTGCACTCTTAAATGGATGATTCTAGGGTGAGAGAAGTTTCCCGCTCCTCCCCCTGCTGGCTTCTTCCCCTGGCTCCCAGCACCCTTCGGAAGCCTCCCATCTTTGTCCCCAGTGCGGCCACTTCCTCTGTGCTGCTTCTCAGAGCCCGCGTGGTCATGTGCCAGCCCAGGTGCTGGCGTGCTGTTACACAATAGGCCGGATTCCCTGTTGGCTGTGGACGGAGGACACAGGAGACAACTCTGCCCATCCGGTGAGCACACACACCTTCCCTCAGCGTGGGCTTTGGTGCCGCTGGGTGCTGTCTTCCATTTTGGGCTCTTTGGACCCAAGGTGGATGGAGGGGCAGCACTGAACACCCAGGTTCCAGACTGGCACTCAACCTTCCTGGGCGAGGCCCCTTCCTCCTCCCTGCCCCGCTGCAACCTTTCTGCCAGGACGTGGGAGCCTGGGCTCTGACACCCGCACCCTGAAGACCAGGAACCTGGGACCAGAGCAGACGCTGGTCCTGGGGCAGGTGGGGTGTTATTTCTAGGTTCTGCCGAGCCCCTCCCGCCCAGGTTTGGGGAGTGTGCAGAGGCCAGAGGGTCCTGCTTCTACCCAAGGGTGGTGGATCAGGGTCACTCTTCCCGCTTCCGCCCACAGTAATGTCCCTGGAGCCCAGGGATCTAAGCTGCAGCCCAGCGGGTGGGTTACAAACATCTGAGGGACACAGTGTGCGCCTCTGGGACTTGGGTCTTTGCAGCCTGATCAGGTTAAGGTGAGAGTCTGCAGGAGCAGGGCTGCCCCAAGCCCCTAACTGGTGCCATCTAAGGAGAGGGGGCCTGGGAGACGGCAGAGGCTGGGAGGGAAGAGGCCACGGGCGATGGGTGCCGAGACCAAGCGCTGTGTCCACAGACCCGGGGTCCCCTGACTCTGCGAGCCTGGAGGACATGGGAAGACTCTTCCCAGGGCCTTCGGGGAGTGGGCGCCTCGGCACCCCAGCTCGCACCTCAGGCCTTAGAGTAAGAGAAGGTTGCCGCTGCTGCCGGCCACGCAGCCCTGGGCACCGATGGGGACACTTGCACAGCAGAAGAGAGTGTCCAGGGGTCCTGTCCATTCCAGCTGAGTACAAAGGGTGTCGCACTGCTGCTGGGACACTGTGTGGAGAGCCTGGTGGGCGAGCATGGTCATGGAAGAAACGCAGGTGGTGATGGGACACAGAGGTGTCACTATGCTCCTGAAAGTCACGGAGGGAAGGACACATGAAGTGGGAGAGAGGGACAGGTGAGGGAGGAAGGGAGAAGCCATCACCAAGCTCCAGGAGGTGCCCATGCCAAGGGCTCCCTGGCTGGAGACCAGGACTCCCAGCCCGAGTCACCTGACACCACGCCAGAGCTCCGAATGATTGTCTTCAAGGTCAGAGGCTGGAGAGCAAGTTTTTCACGAAGGAAACAGAATCAGCTCGGCACGAATGCCAGAAGCGGCAGGCCGGCTCAGTGGCACTGAGGGGCCAGAGGGCTGCCGGACCACCGCAGTCCCCAGGCAACGCCGAGGAGAAGAGTGACAGAGAGAGAGGACAGCCTGCCTGGGAAGGGAAGCCGCCACACCAGCCCCAGACAGAGTCACCGGAGGGAAGCATGGCGACGGGGCTGCAGGGGGAGAGTTACGGGGGCATCTCTGGGGCAAGAGGGGAAACGGAGCGGGGTCCAGCAGGAGGCCAGGAGCGGTCAGCCGATTGTGGGAGAAATGTTTGGTAGCTCGTTTTCAAATAGCAGGAGAGAAATATATGTGTGCGTTTGTAGGTAAATGGGGATGAATAACGAAATGGGGGCTGAAGGGTACAGAGAACTTCCGAATGAACAAAAACGGAATTACAGCTCGAACAGCAGAAGCAACGGAACAGGAAAAGGGAAACAACAGGGTAAAATGCATATTATATTATGCAGCTTAAATTACACGCCATAGAATAATTATGATAGGTATGAAGTAAAAAGTTTAAACTTTTAGTTATTATATGAAATTTGAGTGAATTAAGTCTTTTACCTAAAAGTAATGATTAGCAGATTGGATCAGAATAAAACCCCAAACACAGGCACATACGATTTACAAGGAAACATTTAAAGGAATGAAAGGAGGGTGAAAGCCTCAGAAGGGTCAGAGAGCCAGCACCCAGTGAGACAGTCTGCTCGGGAGAAGAATCGCGAAGACCCAGAAACACTTAGATTCATAGATAAATTTTATGCGATCATTAAGATAAACACAAAGTTGTTTAAACTTTCCCTGACATATATAAGTAGAAATTCTGCCCGATTTGTCTTATAAATCTAATAAAAATTTTAATACCAAACCCAACATCAACAGTAGGAAAAATTACAGAGTTCTATTTGTGAATACAAATGCAAAAATTTTAAGTAAAACAATAGTAAAAGAGAATCCAGCAGTGTTTCATGGATAATAAAACAGGAAAGAGTTGTCTCTGACACACACTGTGGCTCAACATCAGAAATGAATCTCATTAAAAAATCTAACTTTGTATATTGCATTAAAAAATAAAGAAGGCAAACTGATCAAATCAAGGGCTGCGTAAATTCCTTGATGATTCAGCAGCCAGTCCCCAGAAACTTTAAGTCAAAGAAAATAGGAAGAAACTTATGAAATAAGACTACTTAGAAAAAACAATAACTCATTATACTTAGACAAAGTAAAAAGATTTCAATTAAAATTTGGGATTAGACAGGGTTGCCCCCTTTTCTATCATTGTATAACATCTCGGATGTAACAAATGTAGTAAAATAATGAAGTGAAGAAATGGAGTTATGTAAACATTGGTGGAGAAGGAAAAATCTAGTGATTGATGTAAAAGAAATATTGAAAAATTAATAGTTTTTGCTGGTATCTCAATAAATAGTTAAAAATGGAAGTGGCAAAAACTTCCATTCACAGTAGTTCCAAAACACAGACTACTTCAAAACAGATTTAATCCCCGGTCCTTCCCCCGTCTCATGAAACAAAGTCCACGAAAATGGAAGCCCGAGCGCCCGGATG
Organism: Hystrix cristata; assembly: GCA_004026905.1. Taxonomy (NCBI): domain Eukaryota; kingdom Metazoa; phylum Chordata; class Mammalia; order Rodentia; family Hystricidae; genus Hystrix; species Hystrix cristata. Next base: position 10,925 of record PVJO010006749.1, read on the forward strand.
CACTGGTGACAGGGGCACCCACCTTGGCCTGGAGCCCTGCGTCCCCGTCCACCGGCCTGCAGCTCACACTCACTCCAGGCCCAGCTCTTCCTGCGCAACGTTTTAGGGTTAGACAACGACGGGCACTTATCTAAATTAATAATATGGATTCAGTGTTCGACATAAAGAGATTATAAATTGGCCAGGTGTGGTGGCACATCACCCGCTTGGAGGCTGTAATCCCAGCACTGTGATCCCAGCATTTGGGAGGCTGAGGCAGGAACATCTCTGTGAGTTCAAACCCAGCCTGAACTACATAGCAAGACCCTGTCTCAAAAAACCAGGAGACAAAAACAAAAAACCCAAAACCCCAAAAAGACACTACAAGTTAATTTCTACAGGCATTAGAATATTCATCCCGAGTTTGCAGCTTGCTCTCCTATTTACTTATTTTCTAGGTATCTGTGGTTCCGAGAAGGGGACCCGGAGCCCGCTCCCTGCCGTGGCCCTGGCCCTCGCCATCCTCTAATGTGTGCCAGTTCTGTAAATTCTCCCCCGTCTCAGTTCCTCAGTTAGTTACATACTGCTGGGGGGTGAGAGGTCCCTGGTAAGAATGCGATCCCGCCTTCCCAGAGGCCTCGCCCGAGTCTGAAATACAGCGCTTCTGCCACCAAGTCACAGAATTCGTTTGTGCAAATGTGCTCCGCTTGGCTGTTAGCCCGTCGACACAGCGAGTGTCTGTGGCCTCAAGTACAGATCACGGGGTGGATTCAAACGCACGCACGTGCATGCACACGCACACATACACGCATGCACATGTACACGCACACACATGCACACACGCATGCACACGCACGCACACACACACGCATGCACACGCACCTTACAGCAGCAGACATTTCGTGGGAAGCCGTGTTTTCTCCTTCCAGCCCTCCCTTCTGCTCTGGTCTCACAAGCACACGAGCAATCCCTACACACTGTGCGCAGGCCGGCCTGGCGGCTTGGCGCGTGTTTTCGAGCCTCCCGGCGCCTGCTGGCCTCTCGGCCGCTGGCCTGCATTTCTGCAGCTCAACGCAGAACGTCTGGGAAGGAACCAGAAGCTGCGGCGAGGACGCTGCCACCCTGACAGCCGAGGGAAGAAGCCCTGACTCACCGGTGGGCCAAGGCCGAGGCGAGGCGCCGAGAGGACCTGCAGGTGCCGGGTACTTTGTAATGGGAAAGTTGATTTCGGCTCACAGTTTTGGACTTTCAGTCAGATGACCACACCGGAAGGCCTCTGCTGGATCGCAGGCCAGGAGGGAGCAGAGATGAGGACAGGCCAGGCCGCCCTTCCAGTGGGGTCTGAGCCGACTGCCTCCCTCCAGGCCCCACTCTTAAGCGGCCACTTGGCAACGCCCGTCACCCGTCGGGAGCCCCCCATGCGTGCTCCTTCCTAGGGCCGCCTGTGCCTGGCCCGGGAGGCCGTGCGGCGGTGGAGACGGCTCCTCTGCCTCCACGGGGAGACCCCGAAGTGGTGCCCTGGAGTTCACAGGTGGGCACGTTTATGCCACAGGACTCGTGGGCACTGGAGACCGGGGCTTTTACTACCAGCTTGCTGTGGGCTTTGGGGGAATCTGGTCCTGAGAGTTTTGGGGTGGGCACTTTTATGGAACTTCGAGTAGGTTTCTGAAGAATAAATCACAGATAGACTCCCCTGAGTTGTTCCAGGCCAATGGAAACCGTTATATTTCAAAATCCTGATGCTGTGGATTTTCAGGATAAAGTTAACCAAAATTAGATTTTTTTTTTTGGTGGTACCGGGCACTGAGCTACATCCCCAGCCATTTTAAAATTTTTATTTTGGCACAGGATCTCACAAAGTTGTAAGTTGCCCAGGCTGGGCTTGAACGTTTGATCCTCCTGCCTCAGCCTCCCAGAGTGCTGAGATCACAGATGTGCCCCATCATACTTGGCATAAAATTAGAATTTCCGATTCTAAGTTTTATTACAGTGTTTGGTAAAAATCTGCATCTTAAAACATAATTGTGCAGTAACCTAAACCACAGAGAGTAGTCACAAACTGCTGAAAGGATCCTTGCCAGTAGAGTCAACCCGTTTGCTCTGGTTCGAGACTTCAAGGTCGACCGTGTCTTCTTGTTTTCTAGAAAACAGGGTTACGATACACGGATGGACCAAGGTGTAAAGGCTGAAGGGTCATCTCTGGGAACCTGGAAGAGGCCAAAAGTGGGAAGAGAGTCGATAGCAACGTGTCACAGTATGAAAAGTGTTCTAGTTCAGAGACAAGTTTTGGTTTTAGAAAAAAGAACAAGTCAATGGCCGTTTTATTCTTATCAGAACTGTGTGCTTTTCTTTTGTTTCCCTCTTTCAGTTACAAATCTCTTCATCCTCCTGGGAATGTCTGTCTGACATTAGGAGCTGGAGGCTGAGCCCGGGGCCTCCTGAAGGGAGTGGGTGCTACCCCGAGGGTCTGCGCCCCACTCGTCTGAGGGACTCCCGTGGGAAGAGGGCGCCTCCAGGGCAGAGTGCACCCGCATTCTCACCGAGGCCTGCAGGCCCAGTGACAGCTCCCAGAGGAGCTGATGATGGGAGCAGCTGGCGATGGAACTGGATTCTCCTGGCCAGCGATTACTGGAGTGCAAGGGTGTGCCCAGGGGTCTGCTCTTCTGTTTAAATATCACTATTAGTATGCCTAACCAATGCTTCCTGCGTGATTAAGCAGATTAGATGTCCAGTAAGTGTAATTCAGTTACTGCGGTTATCAAAATGGCATGTCAAGTTGAGCATGGTGGCACACACCTGTGATCCCAGCACTCAGGAGGCTGAGGCAGGAGGATCATTGTGAGATCAAGGCCAGCCTGGGCTATATAGTGAGTTCAAGGCCGGCCTGAACTGCATAGTGAGATCCTGTCTCAAAAAAGCAAACACCAAAAGACCCAAAATGGCCTGTGAACTGCATTTTCTTAAAACGTTGGAAGAAGCCACCTTCCACCTCTGCCCCGCAGCAACCCCGCTCAGTGTGCTTCCTCCAGGGCCTGAAACTGTGAAGCCCTGCAGGGCTGGCTCGCGCAGCCATGGCTGGGAGCACACAGGAAGCTGCACGCACAGCCGGTGAGTGCTCTCTGGGGAGAGCCTGACCTGCCTGTGAGCGTGTCGGGGCTTCGTGGTCACATCGAGAACTTCACATCACCCCTTACCATGTCGGTGAACTGATCCACACACGACATCCGGATCCACTCGGGGGTCGCAGGGCTGCTCAAGGCGAAGGCCCCGTTCAGCCCCCTCTCTCTGCGGGCGGCAGCCACGGCGTCGGCGATGGCGAACAGCACTGAGGACCCCAGGAACATCCCCGCCTCGCCCAGGCCCTGAGGAGGCACACGGGGCCAGAGATGTGCGGCGCTCAGAGGGCTAAACTGTGTGTGTACACACACTCACACACACCCGGAGATACCCACGTACTCAGACACGCTCTCACACACACAGGCTCTCGCACTCATACAGACGCATGTAGACATATACACACACATGAACTCACACACACACACACATTCTCACACTCACACACCCACACACACTCACTGACCTCCCACTCCATCGCCCCGGCCCCAGGTCTTCCCTGGCCGGTCGAGGGAGGGGGAGACGGCCAAGCCTGCTGAGGGCGGCTGCTCCGGGAGGGTGGGCATTCAGCCCCTTCTCGGCCCTGCCTGTCTGGCCCAGATCTGTTTCTGGCCTGCGCAGACAGCGAGGGCCAGGAGTTTTGCGGCCAGGGCCTTGCTTTCCTTTCCCTCTCCCCTCGGGGACTGCAGCTCGGGGAGCCAGCACCCAGGCGCCTCATGATCTCCGTCCTCCGGCTGACCTGCCAAGCCCCGACCTCCAACACCTCCATGGGGGACTGTCTGCTGAGGCCGGCCTTGCAGAGGCGACCAAGTGAAGATGGGTTGTTGGGGACAGCCCTGGTCCTACACAACCAGTGTCCTACGGAGACTGGGACAGGAGGGGCGCAGAGGAAGAACATGGGAGAAATGGAGAAGATGACGGCCACCTCCCAGCCCGGGAGTGAGGATTCAGAAGAAAACAGTTCTGACGGGGTCTCTGCCACAGACTTCTGGATTCCAGAAGTGCGAAAAAACAGATCTGTGCTGTGTAAGCCACCCCATCTGTGCCCCTTTTACGGCAGTTGGTCATGGTTTGGATGGAGTGTTTGGAAGTTGATCAGCTTAGGGGAGGTATAACTGGCTTGCTGTTAGGAGCCTGGCCCTGCTTGGAGGTGGTCGCTAGGTCCTGGCTGGAGGTGGTCCAGGGCCTGGGGCTGTACAGCACAGAAGAATCCTGGAAGGGTCCATCTCCCGCTGGCTCCTCCCTTCACTCTCTGTTTCCTGGCTGCCATGGGGTGAGCAGCTCTCCTCTGCCAGACCCTTCCCCACGTGCCTCCCCACTGGAACTGGCCAACCTTGCAAGAACTGAAACTTCTAAAACGTGAGTCCAGACAAACCCCTTCTTCAGAGCTGTGTTTTGTCCCCGTGGCCATGGAGGTGACTAAGACATGGCCCTGGCTGACCAACACCTGAACTCACCTTGGAGGAGTAGATGGCGATGGGGTTTCGGGAGTGCACTAGGGTGACCCGGAGCTCTTCTGGTATCTCAGTGACGGTGGGGATTTTGTAGTCATCTGTGCCCCGAGAATACAGCACACCTTCTGGGGAGTATTTCAGCTCTTCTGTGGTGTACAGCCCCATTCCTTGGACAAAGGCTCCCTCGATCTGCGGCCAGACATTCCACAGACAGAAGTCTGTGACCGTGGCCGACTGTGGGCTCTCAGTATAGGAGCCACCGTCAGGGTTCTGCTGGGCTTCAGAGTCCCCCTAGGGCCTGCTGCCTGCCAGCCTGCCTGGCCTCATCCTTGGGACTCATGCACCAGACTCTCACTACGTTCCTGGTGACCTCACTCTACCCAGTGGGCTTTCCCCACACCCTGGTCCTGGTAAACACAGCTTCTCTGACCCTCTCCACCCTGCCCACAAACTCGTCCAACAGGAAAACTCCTGTTCACCCCCTAGGATGCACTGAAGAAGCACTGCCTCCCTGGAGCCTTCAGGATGCTTGCCCCATCCTGGGGCGGCGTCGAGGACTGTGTCTTCCAGGCGCCTCAGACTGGGACCCATCACAGGGCTTTTGGAAGGTATTTTCCTTGCTTATCTCCCTCCTTTCCATCCTGCCCACCGCATCTCTCTCATACTGAGGTGGGATCTTCCTGTACTCTGTTCTTACCATGGCACCTGGTACACAGATTTCTCAAAAAAATGTCTGTTGAATTACATAAAGAAGAAGCTACCATCAAAGGGGTTGAGAGCATGAATTAGAATAAGTGGACCAGGGCTCTGTAGTTTATTTTACTATCTGGATTTCTTTACTTCCCCTTATAAATTACGGTGGTGAGTAGTCAATATTGGATGGGCATGGGGGACGCTGGAAGAGAACGATATTAAAAGCTACACTGAGGTTTCTTTTCTTTCTTTCTTTTCTTTTCTTTTTTTTTTTTTTTTGAGACAAGGTCGTGCCACGTAGTTGAAGCCAGTTGTGAACTCTATGTGACCCAGGCTGGCCTCAAAATTTTAGCAATCCTCCTGCCTCAGCCTCCCAAGTGCTGGGATAGCAGGCATGTACCACAATGCCTGGTTTATTTCCAGACTACTGTATTATAGTCTAGGAAAAGGCACCCTTTGAAGGGGCTGTCTGCCTGGAGGTTATAAACATTGAAAGAGCGTCATAGCTCGTGTTTTATTGCAACTTCAAGTTTTGGAATAAGAAAAAAAGTTTTGCAATAAAGTAAGCAAATTTAAGTGCTAAATGACAGTGCTTGTCCCTAAAGGGAGGACTCACAGTCCAAGAATCCAGTCTAACACTACTGGTTTTCTTTCCTCTTGTGATGGGGTTTTCAGGTAGAGGTTTTCCTAGTCATCACCCCCCAGCCCCCCATAAGCAGGGGAGAGGCAGGGTCAGCTAGGAGCCCATCTCAGCTAGGGACCCCATCTCAGCTGGGGACCCCATCTCTGCCTTCTCAGCTGGCTAGCAGGTTTAGGGTAGACCAGATCCCATGCTGAGAAACAAGGCAGAAAAAGGCAGAGCTGCCCCATGAGTGGGATGGGTTTAACTCTAAATTCAAAAACATTTTGGGGAAGTTAATTTTATTCCCAATGCAATAATTGGAATTAAATTCAGCAAAAGGGGAGAACTGTTTAAACATTTCTGTTTCTCTGCTATTTCTCTAAATTGTGAAGTCTGTTTGAATTCAATGCTAATATGAGCGCTTGACTTTGTCACTATGCATCTGTGTAATGTTCTAAGCATGAACACAGTGCTCACTGAGGGGAAATCAGGAAGCAGAGAATTATAGACTAGATCACTATTCCTGCTATGCAGACTTTGTTAACTCTCCCTGACTTTCCTGCATCGACCCAGGAGTATGTACACTCATGTGTACATGCGTGTGTGTGCAGGCGTACATGCATATGTCATGTGCAACGGTGTGCACATGGCAGGGTGTCGGCCTCTGAGTGCCTGGCTGCTGAGTGGCACCGACCACAGTCCTGGGCAGGTTCTGGAGTCACCCACCTGCCCGATGTCCACGGCAGGGTTGATGCTGAAGGCGGCATCCATGAAGATGTCGGTCCTCAGGAGCTGTGCAGAGGGAGGGGGAGGAGGATGGCGTCACTGCTGAGAGCAGCCGTCTGAGGCCGTGTGCCCGCCCAGGTTCTCCCTGGCTGCCGTCTGTGATGCTGGCCACACGTGGACGCTGCACCTTTTGGGCCCCAGTGAGGCAGTCGACGTCGACCTCGGCGCAGGCTGCTCCGTACACGTAGTAGGGGAACGCATCCCCCTGCTCCTTTTCCCAGTCCATGTTGGTCTGGTAGCCTCTGTGGAGGACTCAGGGTGAAGGGAGGTGCTACCCGCCCTGCCACCTGTCACCTGGCATGGGCCCTGGGCTGATGGACAGAGGCCGCAGTCAGTGTCCCCATGAGCAGACCACACGGCCGAGGGGGATGCTGGGGCCCGGGGCTGTGCCCAGCACTCCGTCACAGTCATGGCCACGGGCGCAGTTGCAGGCCAGTGTGTCCGGCAGCAGGTCCCTCCTCCCGAAGTGGCCACTGCCGCCCAGGGAGCCCCGTTGTCCCCTGCACGTGTCCCCGCCCCAGCCTGACCTATGGCCACAGGACCCCTCCCCTGCCCAGATGTGACAGCCCCAGGCAAACGCCCTTCACCTGAAATAGCCAGTGGCCGAGAGGCTGATGGATTCTTCAAAGGCCTTCTTGACCTGAAAGAGATGATTCATTACCAGGAAAGAGGAGTTTCAGGAAGGTGAGAAAACTGCTCCAGGCCATGCTGGTCTCAGGTGGCCTCAGCTCTGCACCCGGAGGCGCCGTGGGGACGCTGGGCTCAGAGGGTGCGCAGTGGCCACTAGCTGTGCCAGGCTCTGCCCGTGGGGCGGCACAGTGTGAAACGAGTACTGCTTTTCAGATCTCTCCTCTCTTAAACTGGGGGGGCATATTTACACACAAGTGTACTTGGCGTACACCCGGGATGAACACAATCATTACGTGCTGCCGAAGTGTACTAATAAAAGGAAAATGAAGAAAAGGCCACACGTAGGAGTGTGCACACGTGTTTCTGCCTGCTGTGGGTTTGACTGCCTGTCTCACTGCAGGACTGAGTGTCCCTGACAGAGCAGACAGGGAGGCTGGACAATGATAACAATAATAATGATGATGTTGATTGCAGTATTAACTACAGAAAACAGCGTGGCCCTTTGGTCTGAGAGCAGCTGTCACCCTGTGGCACAGGTGAGAAACTGAGGCTGGGCCGGATTGCTGGCCCCAGAGCCGCCCACAGGGTCCCCTGGGACACCGGCTCTGGTCAGAACTCTGCACACTGACGCCTCCTCAGCCTTTTGGGAAGGCAACGGAAATGCTCATCCACCAGGCTTCTGGACAGGGCAGCGGCAGGTCCAGGCGGCCCCTCCGGCTGGGACGACAAGGGATACTCACCCACTCCTCCCATTTCCCGTTAGGGGTTTTCCTGATGATGGGCTGAAGACGGGCCATGAGGATCTGGCAGGCATTCTAGAAATAAATACTTGAAATGACATTGGCAATAAAAGGCACCAAGAGGAGCAGTTTTTGCTTTTTTTTTCCTGTGCTGGGGATTGAACCTGGGTGCTCTACCGTGGAACTACATTGCTCGCCCCGTTTATTTTATTTTGAGAGATGGTCTCCCCAAGTTACTCAGGCTGGCCTTGAACTTGCAGTCCTCCTGCCTCAGCCTCCTGACTTGCTGGGATTACAGTGTGCACCACCACACAGACTTTGTGTGTGCAACCGTCAGCACTGTCTCTAGCACTTCTCATCGCCCCACAGACACCATGACTGTTAAGGACGATTCCCTGCCTGCCCCTCCCCGGCTCCGGGTGCCTCCAGTCTCCAGGTCTGAGAGGAGAGGGACAGAGGGCCAGAGCCCTGGCCCGGTTAGTGGCATCTCCGAGATGCTCATGAAGCGTCACGAGGAAGGAGTCGGGTGGGCAGCCAGGTCGCAGGGACGCCAGCAAGTGAGACCTTGCCGCCTCTGCCTCGGAGCCCTGCTCTCCTCAGACTCTGGTGGGGAAGCTGGAGCAGGCGTGGAAAGGGGAGAAGCCACCCAGGCCTTGGTGGGATGGGCAGGGGCGCTGGTGGTGGATTTTTTGCACGATCCATTAATCCCCTAACAGACCTGTGAGGTGGGTGGGGCTTGCATCCTTGGTTTTGCAGAAAGGGCCAGATTCTCAGAGGGTGATCACCCAGCCCAGGCTCGCTGCAGGACAAAGCTGGGACCACCCTGCGCTGGTTGCTCTGGATTACACGGTGAAGGAAGGGAGAGGTTCTCTCCCTGAGACAAGGAGGTGCTAGAGGGCCAGCTTTCATGTGCAAGACCGGGACCTGGGAGCCCGAGCCCACACGGCACGAGCGCCCGATGGAGCAGGAGAGAGCTTGCCTGGGACCTGCACTGTCAGTCCTGCTTCAGGGGCCCCACCCCGACCTCCAGGCCTCCCTTCTTCCTGGGTGGCTGAGAAGCGAGAGAAAAGTCACCTGCACGGCCTTCCCGTTGATGTCCGTGCTCATGGAGCCCGCAGTGAAGATGGTGTTGGGCACCATCACGGTGCTGGTTTCTGGGAGGTGGATGTAGGACATGGGGATACCCAGCTCCCGGCTGGCCACCTGCCAGGGGAAACACAAGCACTTTGTCAGCCTCTAGCTGCCTTTCTATGTGGAGAGATTTGTATTCTGGCTGGAACTGACTATGAAGATTGGCCGTCCTGCCACTGTGACAAAGATGGAAGCTGGGTGGAGCCAGCACGCTCCACGCTCTGCTTTATGCTTTGCCTTCATCTTCTTGTGGTGGCTTAACAGAGTATTTTTCTGTCACTGGTTGTCCGGGTATCTCTGTGGTCACTGGGTCATGGTATGTTCAAAAAGACCCCGTGGATTTTTGTGTTTTCCCAATTCTAAGAACTCTATTATTAAATAATATTCCTTCCATAAAGAAAACATCTTCTATTCCTCACTGCAAGAGAGGCTTTGTTTCCCATACAGATTCTCAGCCAGCATGAGCCTTACAAGTGACGAGTGCATTCAGTGAGAGGATTTCTCATGACCCACAAGAAATAACTTGTGTGCTGACAGCAAGGCGCTGTGCTCCTCCACAGTGGGGACCAAGGGCACACATCTGTCTCACCTGGATCATTTTGGTGTGCAGGCCTTGTCCAAGCTCACAGCCACCATGAGTCAGGAAGACTGAGCCGTCTAGATAGATGTGGACCAGAGCTGCTGCCTGGAAGGAACAATTGTGTGACCAGTCTGGGGAAGGATGCAGCTAAATGTTGTTGTGAGTTTAGCTGAGGGTGCGAGATGAACAATTTTTCATTGAATTATTCTCTCTTTTTTCAGTTCTGGGGAAGAAAGCCATTATTGATGCTACAGACAGGAAACCCCAAGTCTGACAGCCACCTAGGTCTATGTGTTATCTCCTCCCCACCAGTCTGCTACCCACTAGCTCTCTTGTGCTTGCCTTGGGAACTGACTTTCCAAAGCTCCCACCTGCACAACACTCAGTTCTTCCTCCTCCCTGGTTGTGGAAATTAATTAAAGCTAATGGAACCCACGTGAATACATTTCCAGTACACTTCTCCTGTTTGTTAGAGGGGCCAGAAGAATTTGAGGTCTTGTAATGGTATCCAGATGCTGTATTTCAGGTTATATGGTGCTGAGGGGAGTGTAGGGGGCCCAGTTTAGAAATCCCAATTCAGTGTCTGATTGATGTGGTACTCATGTTTTAAGCTCTCGGTTGATTTTGATAACTGGCTGGTTTGGGATCTACTGATTTGGTCCAAATTCTTCGCTTGGGGAATTCTAATTCACACAGGGAAATAGAAGCTTAGAGAGGAATGACTTGGCCAGATCCAGCTGCCTAGTGGGTGGTGAAGTCAGGACTGGAACCCACAACTCCTGATTTGAGCCCAGTGTTCTTAAAGACCAGGTCAACCACCTCTCCAAATCCACCACTGTTGTCCTTCGCAGGGGTAGGCAGGTTGTTCCTATGGAAGGAGCCACTGCATGTGCCCAGGGCTCTAGGGGCAAGACTACAGGGCAGGAGACTGGGGAGCATGGCTCTGGGAGCCACTGGGGTTCTTCTTCAGAGCAATCTCCCCCATGCATGCAGCCATCCCTGTGACCCTGTCTCTGCACTGATGAGACAGAGGCAAAGCCTATGGTTAGCCATACCCAGAGTGCATCACTTGAAAGTAGACGCTAACTAAAGAGATCTCGACACTAGCAACAGAATCTTTCCACTATAATCGACCCAAAATCCTCAACACACACACAATATGAGAAAACAAGGCAACAAAATATCTCCAGAAACCCCAACTCCCCAAAGCTCATCCATGTGACATCAACAGGGAGGAAATCAAAAACCAAACAACTGAATTATACAAAATGATAAGAGACAAAAAAGAAAAAGAAACAGCTCAATCAGGTGCACAGGGAGCTCAAAGATGATCTAACTAAACAGATAATGGGCTCAATAAACAAAATGACCATTGAGCTTGCAGAAGACACCAATAAAAAGCTAGCTGAGCTAAACAAAACAATGAAAAGCATGAATGATCACTTTAACAAAAAAGTAGAGTCCATAAAAGGCACCAAACAGAAATTCAGGAGATAAAAAAATTCTTTCGAAAGCACGGAAAAGAAAGGACCAACATGAATACCATGTTAGAACTAGAAGATAGAAATGATGCAGGTGTCCATATTCGCAGAGATACCTTAACAACAAGAGAACATGAAAAATGGATTCAACATCTGCTAGATGGTATGAAGAAGTTGAATCTATGATTAATTGGAATTAATGAAAAAGCAGAAGACAGCACCTATGACATACAAAACCTGTTTACAGAAATAATTGCAGAAAACGTTCCAAGTACAGGGGAAGAATTTAACATACAGAGAAGCAAGGCATATAGAAGCCCGAATAGCTGTGATCAGAAAACAACTGCTCCATGACACATCCTAGAATCCCAGAAGTCCAACACAAGAACAGAATCTTAAAAGCTGTCAGCGAAAAGCAACAACTCACAAAAATAAACCCATTAGAATTGCAGCAGACCTCTCAGCACAAAGCTTAAAGACCAGGAAAGCTTGTAGTGAAGTATTTCAAACTCTAAAAGAAAACAATTTCCAACCCATACTAATATATCCTGAAAAACTACCTTTCAAAATTGATGGAGAAATAAGGTCTTTTCACAACAAAGAGCACCTTAAGAAATTTATGACCATCAAACAAGCACTCCAGAAAATTCTAAAGAATAATTTAGACAACAAAGTCAACAACACCAAAAACCAAATGGAATGAATATACTAGGTAAGGTGAGCAGTAAAACAGAAGGAAGGGGGTGGAAAACAAGTGAAAAAAAAATGACAGGAATAAGTGAATGTCTATCAGCAATAACTCTTAGTGTGAACGGTATCAGCTCCTCAAACGAGACACAGATTGGCTGATTGGATCAAAAAACAAAACCCAACAGTATGCTGTAGATAAGAAACACATTCAATCCAAAAAGAAATTAATAGATTAAAAATTAAAGGATGGAAAACAACATTTCATATAATGGGAGCCCCAAAACAAGCAAGAGTAGCTACTTTTGGACAAAGTGGACTTTAAGCCAAAACTGCTCAGAAGGAGCATAGGTCACTACTGCACATTGGCTAAGGGAATGATTCAACAGGATGCGATAACAGTCGTAAATATATATGCACCAAACACTGCACACTCAACTTCATAAAACAAATGGTACTGGACATAAAACATCATAAATACCAAAACAATTCTAGTGGGGGGATCACAATATCTTACTAAAACAAATAGATTAACTAGACAAAAATAAAAATCAACAAAGAAATACCAGAATTGGACTATACTCTCAAACAAATGCACTTAAAATAGATATCTACAGAGTGCTCCATCCAGTGACAACTGAATACACATTCTGCTTAGCAGTACCTGAAACTTTCTCCAAAGTAGACAACATATTAGCCTATAAGGCATGTTTAAACAAATAAAAAAGAATCAAAATCATTCCATGCATATTATCAGATCATGGTGCAATAAAACTAGAAATCAGTGACAGAAGAACCATGAAAATTATGCAAACACATGGAAATTAAACAATACCCTGTTGAATAATCAGTGGGTCACAGAAGAAATCAAGGAAGAAATTAGACAATTCCTATAATCAAATGATAATTTCAGTACAACATACCAGAATTTATGGGACACAAAGCAGTCAGTCCTAAGAGGAAAGTCTATAGCTGTGAATGCCCACATCAGAAAAACAGAATGAGTCCAAATAAATAACCGAATGATGCATCTAAAAATGTTAGAAAAACAAGAATAGTCCAAATCCAAAGCTAGTAGAAGGAAAGAAATTACAAAAATCAGTGTAGAAATTAATGAAATTGAGACTAAAAAAAAAAGAATCAATGAATCAAAGAGCTAATTCTTTGAAAGACTATATAAAATAAACAAACCACTAGCCACTCTTAATGAAAAAAGGAAAGAAAAGATCCAGATCAGTGTGGTTAGAAATGAAAAAGGTGAAATCACAACAGACACTGCCAAAATCCAGAACATTATTAGTAACTACTTTGAAAACCTGTACTGCAATAAATCAGAGAATCCAAAAGAAATGGGCAGAATCCTAAATATATATGATTTATCCAAACACCAAGAAGATATAAAAATCTTGAATAATCCAGTAATAACAACTGGAGTAGATGCCAGGCATTCTGGTGCATGTCTGCAATCTCAACAGCACTCAGCAGGTTGAGGCATGAGGATCACTGCAAGTTTGAGGCCAGTCTGGGCTGAACAGTGAATCTGAGGCCAGTCTGAACTATGTAGCAAGACTCTGTCTCAGAAAAAAAAGAAAATTGGAGCAGGAATAAAAACTTGTCAACCTCAGAAAAGCACAAGAACTGAGGGATCACTACTGAATTCTGTAAGAACTACAGGAAGATATAATGCCAATACTTCTCAAATTCTTCAGTGAAACTGAAAGGGAAGAAGTATGCCAAACTCATTCCTGGACACCAGCATTACCTTGATTCCAAAACCAGACAGGGACTCAACTGAAAAAGAAAATGATAGGCCAATTTTGTTGATAAACATAGATGCAAAATTTCTCAACAAAATTCTAGCAAACAGAATGCAACAAAACATTAAAAATATCATATATCATGACCAAGTAGGCTTCATCCCAGGGATGCAAGGATGGTTCAACCTACACAAATCAATAAATGTAATTCATCACATTAACAGGAGCAAGGTCAAAAATCACATGATAATCTCAACAGATACAGAAAAAAACCTTTCGCAACATCCAACATCCATTCATGATAAAACCATGAAGAAAACAGGTATAGAAGGACCTTATCTCTATATGATAAAAGCCAACATTATATTAAATGGAGAAAAGCTGAGCTCTTTCCCTCTAAAATCAAGAACAAGACAAGGATGAACACTATCACTGCTCCTGTTAACAGGTTCAGTAGAGTACTTGAAATAGTAGGGATACGGATAACAAAGGAAGAAGCCAAACTTTCCTTCCTCACAGGCAATGTGGTCCTCTACAGAGAAGACTTGAAACATTCCACCCAAACACTCCTACTCCAGTAAACAAATGCAGTGGTGTAGCAGGATACAAAATTAACCCAGAGAAATCAACAGTGCTCCTGTATACCAATAAGTAACTCACCCAGAAAGAAATTAGGAAATAAATACTATTCGCAGTGGTTTCAAGAAAAATTTAACTCTTAGGAATTAACCTAACCAAGAAGTGAAAGACATCTACAACAAAAATTGCAGTACTCTTAGAATAGGAAACCAAAGAGGACATTAGAAAATGGAAAGGTACCCCATTCCTGGATAGACAGAACCACTGTTGTCAAAATGGCCATACTTAAAACTGATACATAAATTCAACACAATTCCAATAAAAATACCAAGAGCGTTCCTCACAGAACTAGAGAAAACAAACCTAAAATTCATACAGAACCAGAAGTAACTCAGAATAGCAAAAGCAATCCTGGGCAACAGGAGTAAAGCAGGAACCATCACAATCCTAGATTTCAAGCTATATTCAAAGCTATAGTGATAAAAATGGCGTGGTACTGGCACAGAAACAGACAAGAGGATCAGTGGAACAGAGCAGAGGTCACAGAAACTAGCCCAGGCACACTCAGCTATCTGATGTTTAACGAAGGGGCCAAAAAACATGCTGGAGGAAAGATAACCTTTTTAGTAAGTCAGGCTGGGAAAACTGGCTATCCACATGTGGAAGATTAAAACTAAACCCATATCTCTTACCATGTATTAAACTAAGATCAAAATGGATCAAAGACCTAAATATTAAAACATAAACACTTAATCTGCTAGAAGATAAAACAGGCAAAACTCCAAAGACAAAAGCATGGGCAAGGACTTTCTGAACAGAACCTCAATTACACAAGAAATAATGCCAAGAATCAACAAATGGGGCTATATAAAATCAAAAAGCTTCTGTACAGCAAAGGAAAAAACCCACAGAGTGCAGAGACAACCTACAGAGAGGGAAAAAGGTTTTGCAGCTACTTGTCAGATAGAAGACTAGTATCTAGAATATATAAAGAACTTTAAAAAAAAGGCTCCTGAAAATAAAAGGTCCAATCAAAAAATGGGCAACTGAAATGAATAGGTACTTCTCAGAAAAAGAAGTACGAATGACCAATAAATACCTGAAAAAGTGTTCTACATTTTTGGCCATTAGAGAAATGCAAATTAAAACAGCACTGAGATTCTGTCTCCCTCCAGAAAGATGGCTGTCTGTCATCAACAAACAGCAAGAAATGCTGGAGAGGCTGTGGGGACAAAGGACCCTCTATATTGTTGGTAGAAAAGTAAACTGATACAACCACTATGGAAATCAGTATGGAGATTCCTCAAAATACTAAAACTAGAGATTACACTTGACCCGGGTTTTCAGCTTGTCGGTGTCTTCCTGACAGAGCTGAAGACATCATTTTACAGTTATCTACACACATCCATGTTTATAGCGGCACAGTTCATAACAGCTGACTCTTAGAAGCAGCCTATACATCCATCAGCAGATAAATGGATTAGAGAATGTGGTGTCTGTACACAATGCAGCACTACTCTGCGGTAAAAAGAAGGATAATCATGAGTCATGAATAGGAAAATGGAGGCACCTTGAGATCATAATACTAAGTGAAACAAATCAGACGCACAAGCTTGTGTCGTACCACATGGTTTCTCTTATACGAGAAACCCAAATTATAAATAAATAGCAAAATAAAAGATAGGTAATAAGCAACAGGGGGATAGATCTTTTTGCAACAGGGAAGGGGACCAAGACGTGGAGGGAGGTGCAGAGGCGGGGGAGGGAGGGAAGTAAGAAGCACTAAGCTGTGTTACGGCCATGCAGCAGCTCCCCACGGGGATGAACTCATTAGGTACTGCAAACCAGACCAACACAAACAAAGAGGCCCAAGCCTCCAGCACGCTGACCAGTATTGCCGTTCTGCATGACTGCCACTCACAGTATTATGTTTACCTAATTTGCAAATCCGCGTTTCACAGATGTGTACACGAGTCTTATGCTTTGTTTGTTATACATATTAAATAAGTCACAATAAATAAGCAACCTCGGACTGACTGACGGGCTACCGAGTTTAGTCCTCAGGGAGCCAGCCACGCCCATCCCCCTTCCCACCGCCTGGGATGGGGCTGCGGTGGGGCTGTGTCCTCCCCTGCGTGAGTCCAGCTCTGGGGACGTTTCAGAGGTTAATGGGAGAGAAGTGAAAAGTAAAAGAATCAGAGATGGAGTCCATGAGAAACTGGTTACGGGAAGCTAAAAGGAGCCGCAGCCACCACCCGAGCTCCCCGGACTCTGAGTCTCGGTGACACGGGTGCTCTCTGTGTGCTCAGGGTTTGAAAGCTCGGCCTTCAAGGCGCCTGCCGCTGTCACCAGGGACTGGGGCTGTGCAGATGGGTCCTCTCACCCCCGTCCTCCCCTCTCACGGATTCGGCATTTGGCCGCATGCCCCGATGCCTGCATTCTGTCCCTGCACTCGTGCCGGGTCCCCCAGAGCTGGGCTTTGCTGTCGACTGCCTCTGGTTCGCCATCTGTGTCCCGCTGGGTCCGCCCAACACGCAGTCCCCAGCTGCCCCCGAGCCCACCGTTTGCTTCCTCTGTCCCTGTGGCAACCCCCGGCCCTCGCGAGGAGTGCCCCCCACCTGATGGTAGTAGGCGATGGGGATCCCGATGGTGAACTTCATGGGGACCACGGCGAGCCCCCTCTTCTTCCAGTAGCTCTGCCTGTTGAAGTCCGCGGCAGCCCGCCTCCTGGCGTGGAAGGATGACTGCTCCAGACACTCCTTCCAGCACCTTTGCAGGGGCTCGGGGTTGAACGTCTGCTTGTAGGCTGTCTGGCTTGTCCTCTTGTACATGTTTATTTCTCTCACCTGAAAAATGGGAAAACCCAGCGTCTCTCAGGACGGCTCTGTCCAGACCTGAGGCGGGTATGACGTGGGGAGATCTTTCCAGAC
The DNA here is from genome assembly GCA_004026905.1 of Hystrix cristata. Classification (NCBI taxonomy): domain Eukaryota; kingdom Metazoa; phylum Chordata; class Mammalia; order Rodentia; family Hystricidae; genus Hystrix; species Hystrix cristata. The sequence continues at coordinate 28,088 of PVJO010006749.1, forward strand.
CGAGAAGCAGCTGCAGAGATGGCTGTAGTGACGCAGGCGTAAGGGTGCATGTGTAAAGCTGGCGCCAGTAACAAGAACAGCAGTGGAGACTGCCTCGGACTGCTCTGTGTGCGTCCAGCTCTTGGCTCAGCGGGTTTCTCCCGAGTCGCTTCAGGGGCACCCTGAGGGCAGTCGGCACAGTCACCTTCCCCGTCCCGGGTTTAGTGGTGAGATCAAGCGCTCCTAACCAGAGCCCCTCACCCCGCACTACGCAGCTTACCCCTAACTGCTCACGTTAGCCCTTCGGCGCTGTGAGCTGCGGCCTGGCGTTTGCACGCTGGGCTCTCACCGTGCCCTGCCTCTGGGTCCCGGGTAGTCCCACTGGGATCGGCCTGTCGCCTCAGGCCTGCCATGTTCTTGCCATGCCTGGGACCTCAGGTGCCTCCAGCAGGGGCCCAGCTGGCTTTGGAGCCGGGGGCGGTGGTGGGGGGCTCGGGCTTCAAGCCCTTCCCACCGAGGAGCCGTGGGAATGGCAGCCAGGCCACCCAGGACCAGAAAGCTCCAGAAGCAGAGCCGCTGACCCACAGAAAGGTGAGGAATACTACAGCACTCTCTTAAACCACTGGGTGTGGCTGGCTTTCTCCAGGGCCAAAGGCAGCTGAGCAGGGGCCGTGCTTTCTCCGAACCCACACCGGGCTCCAGTGCACCCGGCCAGTGCTGCGCTGTTTTCTTGGGGCCCTGACCGGTCACCTCTTCAGGGAGCAGGTCACAGTGAGCTGCCACCTCAGTCATGTAAGCCTCCACCACCACAGTCGCCTGGGGAAAGCCGAAGCCCCGGAAGGCAGTGTTGGATGGGAGGTTTGTTTTGCAAGCCTTGCCCCGGCACCGGAAGTTAGGGATGTAATACGAGTTTTCTGATTTCAGCACAATGAACTCCAGCACCTGCATGGAAGCAAAGCAAAACAAATTCACATCTGTCCAACTCAAAACCACTTAACTGAATTATTTGGGTGGGTGCCGGGGGTGGAACTCAGGGCCTTGTACTTGCTGGGTAAGTGCTCTACAGCTGAGCTAAATCCCCAACTCCCACTTAACTGCATTTTATTTTTAACCCTTCACAGTCATTATCTTGTCTTTAAGGAAACATTTGTGCAAGTGGAGCACAGACAGACATCTACTCCAAGGGGGCGCGCAGGAAAGATGCTTTCTCCTCACCAGCTGGGACTCATCGGGTGTGCAGCCACCATTGATGTAGTACTCGATGTCTGCAGCTTTGATCAGCCCACTCTTCATGAACCCAATCTGCAAAGGGAGAACAGGGCAGCAGCTTTCCCTCCGGCCCTCCCTGAGCCTCGCCGTGCTGGGTCACCAGTGTCCAGCCACACTCAGCCTGTGCCTGTGGCTGGATGCGGCGATCCCCTTGGGAACAGTGTGCACGGTCCTTGAGCTGAGAGTGAGTTTTAGGCAGCACCCAGGTGTCTCTTTTGAGAGACGCGGAACCCAATAACTGTCCTCACTGTGGGTCAGTCAACGTGGGACAGCGTCCAGGCATCCGCTGGACATTCGGTTCTTGTTCACCTTGTATCGTCCAAGGAGTGGGTGGCGGCCAGCGGTGATCAGCATGTCGTCGCCGCGCTCCAGGACGAACCGGATTGGGCGGCCAGTCCTGCGGGAAATGTGCACGTGAGCAGGAATCGCCACAAAATTGCAGAAACAGGATGGGGAAGGGGACCTAGGTGGTTCAGCTAAGTGGTTCTCCCTGGCGTAGTAACAAGCCTTACACAACGCCTGAAGCTGTAGGGGTGCTAAAATTGACCAAATGCATTTTCTGCTTGGTCACACCCGAATTTCCCATATTGCACAGTTGCATTGTTTGGTCATGGATGATTTCCCCTTATTTCTTATTTATACTACCCTGGGAGTCATATGATTGTTTCACAATGAAGTGTAGAATTACGAGTAGGATTTGGACTTATGAATTCACTTTGAGATAGTAAAGGAGACACTCAAATATTGCCCTGAGGGAATGTGGGGCAGAAAGGTTGAGCCCAGCCTCCCCCATGCTTGGTCTCTGCTTCTGTCAAGTCTGCCCCAAGGACACTGTTTCCCGTGTATCAATCATCCTAGCCCATGTGCCTGCTGCTCATGGGCTTTCTGTGTTAGAAGTGACCTGGGGGCTAAAATGTCCCGTGTCCCTCTCCATGAGCCGTGGCCTGGGGCCAGTCACTCTCATTGCTGGCGTCTCTGTAGACTTTGGTGGCCACAGGTTCTGTGAGAGGCGGAGGCAGGGAGAGCGCTGCCGGCGGCAGGGTTCACGCCCCACGCGACTGCGAGGGCACGGGACTCTTACTTGTGGGCGGCCACGGCAGCAACAGCACCCAGCAGAGCGGGCTTGGTCACCTTGCCCCCAAACGCCCCTCCAGCTCTCCTCATGTGGCAGGCGACTCTGCTCCTCGGGATGTTTAGCGCTGTGGCCACAAACTCCTGCAAGGGAGAGACCCCGAGGTCGTGAGTGCAGTTTAATGGCTGAGCTCTCCCCCCAGTACTTCCCTTCCACACAAGAAAAAGAACCCTGTGGCCGACATGTACTGCTACTTACATAGCTGCGCAACCATCCCCATGGTCTGGTCTCAGGACGTCCTGGGCATCCCCAGAGAAGCCTTGCATCCAGTAGCAGCCCCCTCATATCCTGCCCCTCCCAGCCCTGGGCTCAAATCTACTTCCTGTCCCTGGAGATTTGCCTGTTCTGGACATTTCAAGGGGAAGGAATTATGCAACACGTGGTCTTTGGCGACCGGTTTGTTCACAGCATAGTGTTTCCATAGTCATTTCTGCTGTGGCGTGCACACTGCTGCTCACGGCTGGGTAATACTCTGTCGTATGGATGTGCCAGCTTTGTCTGTCTGTTCTTCAGTGGATGCACGTGGGGGCGTCTCCACCCGCGGCTCATCTGAGTGAAGCGGTCGTGTGGTCACGAACACTGTAGGACATGTCTTCATCTCTCTTGGTGGAGATGAAGGAGGAGCTGCTGGGTTAACGGTCGCTTTCAGTAAGACTCTGAGGAGCGGCCCTTGCTGTTCCCAGGCAGTGCCACATTCCCTGCCCATCAGCCAAGTCCTCGGGTCCCAGCTCCTCTAGGAACTTGCCGACACAGCTGTCCTCTGTGCTTGGGATTCCAGCGCTCCATAGGGTACGAAGTGGCATCTCTTTATTTTAATTTGCGTTTCCACGGTCACCGATGACGCCTTACCTGCTCTTTGGAGAACTGTAGACCCCGTTCTTCAGGGAGCCGCTGCCTGGGTTCTGGGTGGTGTACGCGGGTGGGACCCAGGCACCCAGTCACCCCAGGAGTGCCTGCGGGGGGGAGCTGCTGGGGCTGCACCCAGGAGACAAGGTGACCATGGCACACGCCTCTCAGAGCGTACAAGTGCACTTCCTCAGGCCGAGCCGCATGCTTGGCTGTTACAAGGGAAAGGGGGCCCTGGCCCTACGCTCCAGGTGGAGCGATGCTGTTCCCAGGTCACTGCGAAGGTTGTGCCCTGCCCTGCCCACCGCAGGGGTGCAGGTGCACATGGCACAGAGCACCCCCCATCATCTTGTCTCTGTAACTCGGTACCTGCACGTGAGTGGGAAACTGGGTGCTCAGGTACAGCACCATCTCCTTGTCCTCCTCCCCCGGAATGGCCAGGATGGTCTGCGTCTCCATGTAGAAGTGCTCCTGACCCTCCACGTGTACCTCGCCTGGTGGCACAGAGGGTATCTCAGCCCAGGGTCCCCTGCAGGGCTGTGTTTGTAGGGTGTGGGCTGGGTTTTATAACTTTGGGTTGAACCCCTCTTCTAGCCCCGTCTGCGCCCGCCAGCCCAGTGACCTGGGCGATGGACTTTGCCCTGCTGGCCTCGGCTTCTACACCTGCACGGTGAGGGATCAGACCTCAAGGCGCGGGACCCTGAGCCCAGCCTGGCCACCTTCTGGCTCGGGGGATACGGCTGAGGTACTGCCCCAAGTCCTCCGCTGTGGGATGGGGAGGTAAGGACCCAGCCCAGGCCGAGGCGGCATGGTGGTAGCGAGGTGTAGACGGGGGGCTTGTTTCCCTGAATGTTGCCTTCACAGGTCCAGGGGGCTTCTGCTTCCCCGGTGCCTCTTTACCACTTTGTAGGCTGCACTCAGAGGGCATTGGGCCCTAGTTTAAACACTGGAAGCCAGTAATTTTGCTTTATAATTACCGGAAAGACCTGTTAAAATAAGGCTCTGCCAAAGTCAAAGGATCACTTAGAATTATTTATAGGGATAATAGAAAATGAGTCATGCTAACATCCCCCCACCCTGAAAATATATGCTGAATTTAATCTAATTAATTAATTAATCAATCAATTTTCAGTACCGAGGAGTAAACTGAGGGTCTTGTACAGAGCTTGTACTCAGGGTCTTGTACAGCCCTTCTACCTTTTTATTCTGAGATAAGGTCTTACTATGCTGCCCAGGCTGGACTCAAACTTGCAATTCTCCTGCTTCAGCCTCCTGAGTAGCTGCAATTACATGTATGTGCTGCCATACCTAGCCTAAAAACAAATTAATTTTTTGACTTAAATTTTTTTTAAACAGGAGAAAAGTTTTATTTTATACACATATGGGGAGGTTGCTCCCAGAAATGAAAAGAAAAACCTTAAGGCCTGAAAATTTGTATGCCATACAACAAGAAGCAATATATTTTTAGAGCAGTGATAGATAAATGAAGAGTTTTGAGCTTCTGGGGGTGGTTAAATGTGGAAAGATAGATGTATGGCAAAACCAGAGGAAGATATGGTCTAGTTGAGTAATATTTGTACTCTCAGTACTATCTCTGGGCTAGTGAGAGTCTAGAGTTGTCTCTTATTCTGCACTTCTGGGTATGGGGAAAGGGGCATGTTCACATGGCAACCTCTCTGTCATCTGTGTGCCTGTCTGTCTGCCCGCCCATCCATCCATTTATCTATCTATCTATCTATCTATCTATCTATCTATCTATCTATCTATGCATCTATGTACCAGTATTGGGGATTGAATCCAGGGCTTTTCACTCAACTACATCCCCAACCTTTTTTTATTTCTTGTTTTGAGACAGAGTCTCGCTAGGTCACTAAAGTTGCCTGGCTGAGTTCAAACTTCCTGCCCTCTTGCTTCAGCCTTCCAGAGTGCCGGGATTACAGGTGTGTACACCACACCAGCTTCCTTTCTTCTAGATAAAGAGGGGGAAGGTAACTTTTTTCTGGGCCTGCTATTTCTCAGTTGCCTTCAGATCAAAATAATCCTTATGCTAGAGTGGCACATTTTAAAATCCAAATTTATTTAACAATTACATATATAGTCTTTATAATACATGAGGTAACTTTCCAAAGCTCAGCACTCTACAGAGAATTTAACCCTTACACCAATCCAGTGGCGCATGACCCATTACCTACATCATGGCAGGTGGGGGAGCTGAGGCAAGGGAAGGTTAAATCAGTTGCCCAAGGTCACACAGAGGGTAGGTGGCAGGGCCGGGATTCAAACCTGGACACCCTGACCCCAGATCCATGCTGTTAACCGCCACTCTGCATCCCTTCTCCTTGCTGGTTGCCCTGCAACTCTTAGTCGTTCCTGCCCAAACTCCTTGCACGATTCAAACTCTCCACGCACGCCAATGTCCCAGTGGCAAAGCTCCCAAATGACACTGTCTCAATCTGCTGCCCTTTGGGTAAGAACAGAAACGAAAAGTGCTCCCTGTCGTCTAATTAAAGAAGTCCAATTGAAACCACAAAGCGAGGCTCCACTACATGCCTCACGCACTCAGGTGGGCCTTTGGGTCATGGGGTATGACATTTCAGTGGATTAGCTCACTGGTGAGTTTATAGCTGAATGTGATGTCGGGAGGTGAAGCCTGGTTGGAGGAGGTGGTCATGGGGGCGTGGCTTGGAAGGGTCTATCTCCCTCTGCCCTGATCTCTCTTGCTGCTTCCTGCCTGCCATGCCATGGACTGTTGCTCCTCTCTGACACCTTCTGCCAGGCTGCTCTGCCTTGGAGCCTGCCCACGAGGTGCTGAAACCTCTACAGACTGTGAGCAAAATTACTCTTTCCTCCTTACAGTTGTGGGTATCAGGAGCCGCATTTCAGCTGTGAGAAAGTAAGACACCAAAGATAAAACTAAAAGCTAGCAATATCAACGGAACTGTCTTAACTGTAACAGGAATTTCTTTCTACCAACTATTATTATTTTCAAATATTTGGTATAAACTACTCAAGCTAAGCATCTAAATATGCTATTATTCAACAATTCATCTCTGGGTATGTTTCACTGCAAAGAAGTGCTATGTTCACTAAAGGACGAGCATCCTGGTGTATAGAAACTTTATCCAGAAGAGTCCCAAACCAGCAACAGCGCAAATATCCACCGTCAGCAGAAAGGAGTAAACTGGAATTTGTGTGCAGTAGGCACTGCTGACAATGGAGGGGCTGCGGATCTAGGAGACAGCGTGGGAGACCCTTCTACAGATAATGTTAAGAAATAGGCACGGAAAAGTCTGCACTGGGCTGGGGATTTAGCTCAGCGGTTAGAATGCTTGCCTAGCAAGCACAAGGCCCCGAGTTCAATCCCCGGCACCAAAAAAAAGAAAAAAGAAAAAAGAAAAGTCTGCACTGTAAGATTCATCTTAACAGAAGTCTGAAGCCAGCAAGATGAACCAGCAGTGGCTGAAGTTGGGTGACACCAACCACAGTGTGAATGCGGATCATACTTTGGAGGGACAGACCAGCCAGGGGGAGAGCTCCAAGGTGTGAAGATGTCCCGTGTCTTCCTGTGGGTGGGCCACACGGTTTCCACAGCTGGGAAACCCATCCAGCCACACGCTTACACTCTCCGGATGTTATTTAACCACCATACTAGGTTACTAGGGCACCGCCCGAGGGTTTCTCTTGCCTTCAGCTGTGAAGCTTTGCCTCTCTGGCCCCAGACACTGCACTCACCTTCAATGATTTGGTCCACGTGCTTAAAGGCCTGCTCCACATTTCCTTGCTCAATTTTCCTCTCAGAAGAAAGAAATGAATTGTGCTCTAGGGCTTGCTGCGAGGGAAAAACAAACAAACCAAAAGAAAATATGTTTTTGCATTCTTAGAAGACATTTGTTCCTATTAGAAGTGGACTCCTGCTATCGGATCCCCACACTCTGGACAGCAGGCTGACAGGAGGAGCCGGTGGGTCCTGGTTTCAGCAGAGCACGGGGTCTGTTCAGGGCCGAGGGACGTGGGGTGAATAACCTGGCCTGCCCCCCGATGAGTGACTGCCTGAGATGGTTTGGTAATAAGGTATCACCGCTGGGGTGAGGGGGACAGGACAGAGAGAGGCCAAGGAGGAGGAGGCCTTGGGGCCTGGGATGCTCCATGGACCCCGAGCCGCCTGCAGTCAAAGACACACCACAGAACAATAGCTGAGCGGCCAAAACGAGGGCTGGCTGGCTGGGCTGAGCGCGGACCCGGGAGGGGACAGAGCCCAGCTGTGAAGGGTGCTGAGCCCAGCACACCGCGGGACAGGAGAGGAGCCTCGATGGCCTCGAGGCCCGAGGTGGAGCGCGGTGGGCGACGGGCTGCACTGCAGACAACAGCCTCTTTGAGGGTCATTCTGAGAGTGAGGTGAGAGGACCAGGCTGGGTGAGAGCGAGATGAAGAAAGGAGCGGCGGTGAGGGGCACGGGAAGAACGGCTGGGAGAGACTGGAGTCTGCAGCCACTGAGCAGACAGGGAGATAGAGAGGATGAAGAAGCCTCCCAGGAGTCCGTTCATGATGCGTCACGTTTACTGAGCACAGTGAGGTTAGCACTGTGCTGGGCACCCGAGACATGGAGCCCGGCACAGCCTTGCCCTCGACAACAGCAACAGCAGCAGCAGCAACAATACGGTAGCTAGCGCTTATTTAATGCACTCCTGTCCTAGGTGTTAGTCTAAGCACGGTGCTTGAATTCTCTCACTTAAACCTCACAGTGACCTTTAGGGGTGTGGATTCTTTACATTCCCACTCTACCGATTTGAAAACTGAGGTACAAGGATTTTCCGTAACTTGCCAAAGCCTTTCACTGGTAGTAAGAGGCTCTTAAGCGGCAGAGTCGGACTATGAGTCCACCATTCTGTCTCAGAGCTTGTGGGTCGGCAGTGAGTGTGCAGGGAAGCAGAGTACCCAGCAGCTGTGATACGAGGAGTGCCGGTGCTGAGGCTTCTCCCCAGGACTCAAGGACCTCTCTCTGCTTCTTTCTCTGTATTCTTGGGCTTTGGCCAGAGGCCACGGGGCCGGCACAGGGGGCTGTGTTTCCACAGGTCTCTGGGAAGTGCCCCGGGGAAGAGGGCTTCAGGCAGGAGGGCTCTCGCCCGAGCAGCGCAGACAGCCCCACCTGTCCCGCACTGTGCCCGTGGCCCCATCGTGCCGCTTGCCAGGCGCGCCAGCTACCTCGATGGTGATGATCCTGGGCTCTATGTCCTCATACTCGATTTTCACTTTCTTAGCTGCCTCCCTGGCGTGAGCGTAGGTGTCGGCGGCCACGGCACACACGATCTGACCCACGCAGATCACCTGCAGGGAGCCAGAGGCCATCAAAACACGTAACGCAGGATCGTTAGCAAGGAACAACTCTCCCACACTTGGAGGTTTAGCACCTGGGCTCTGTGGCCAAAAGGAAGTCAGTTTTCTGCCCACGAGGACAGATTCAAAAGGGAGGCTTGAGCGGGCCGGGCGCAGGAAGCCTGGACGTGCAGCTTAGTCACCCAGCACAATAGCCTCATTCCTTCTCTGCCCGAAAGCTCCACCCTCAGAAGGTCACAGGGACGCGGCTCTGCCTGCTTCCACGACTGCCATGCCATCTAGAGCCTTCCTCAGCGGAGTGGAGTCCCTGCATCCCAGCGAGACTTTGCCACGTGGACCTAAAACTGTGGGTGTCAAAGCCACGGCCAGGACTCCCAGCCGCAGTACACACCTCATTCTGCGCGTAGAAGATCTCTCCTTGGTGGCCGTTTTCCCCGGGAACATCCTCTGCTGTTACCACCTCGACCACTCCTGGGAGCGCCAGGGCTTCTGCAGTGTCAGTGGATCTGGGCACGCACAGACAAGCAGCTGCCGCTGCCGAGTGTGCTCAAGGGGCAGGGAGAGTGACCCCCCCGGGGCACAAACTGCCAGGGCCCGGGCCCAGGGACATCAGTGTTCAGCAGGCTTGCGCACTCTGGGCATCGATTCCTTCACAACTTTGCTTATAGAGTGAGTGCTCCCCACCCTGAAGAGGAGGTGTGTATTCTTTTTTTTTTTTTTTTTTGGTGCTGGGGATCAAACTCAGGGCCTTGTACTTGCTAGGCAAGCACTCTAAGCACTGAGCTAAATCCCTGGCCTCAGAAGTGTGTGTTCTAAACCAAATGCACACGTGTAAATGCACGTGTGCACTGATGAAACACATAGATGCAGCTTCTAAACTGAGTACTCATGTAATGGCTTCAGTTTGAGTATGAACCTGAAAATCTCTCAGCAGCACTGAGGGCACCTTCGTTTCCTTACATGATCTTGGCGTGAGCTCTGGTGCTGGTGACCACAGCAAGGAAGAGCTCCCGGTCCACAGGGGGCATGTCATCCACAAACACCGCTTCCCCCGTGGCATGCTTAATGGCTGACTGGTGCATGACTGGGCGGCCGACTGGGTCTTGTGGGGGCTGGCGGGGGTCCACACACTGCAACGAACAGAGCAAGTTATTTTACACTGAGAGTTTCCTGCCCTCAAATCTGGTATATGTGGCTTACTCACAAGCCAGGAAACGCCATGGGCAATATCGTCCCGGATCTGTGAGTCAGGGTTAAAAATGTCCATGAGCGCTACAGTCAGGGGTATATTTGAGTTAAAACCCAACCCCTCCCTGCCAAGAGAAGACATCATTTCCATCCTCAAAGACACACATGCACGTGCACACACACGCACACCATGTGATCTACCTCAAGTAACAGTAAAGAATAATTCACACACTGGCCCAGTGCAGTGAAAATGCCCAGTGCATTTTCATGGATCCCCGGAAATTCAGGGGGCTGGGGTAGAGCAGGGGGCGCTTTCTAAAGGCAGTGAATGTTGGGTCATGTTTTAAAGGACAGACGTTAGCCAGGACAAGGAGGAAGTGCTAGACGACATACTGAAAATAGCAGAGAAAGGAGAGTCAGAACTGGACTCCAGAGAAGCAAAATAGCTGAATTAAGGTCACACCACTGGCTCCTATAGAGCCCGATGGTACCAGTAACAAGCACATCGTCATCGGAGTGGGAGGCACAGGGCTACATGCAAGCCCAGATGCACAGATGGACCACCCCACCCACCTGGAACAGCTGAATTCCCCGGGGCGTCACCAGGGGGAAATCTTCCAGTGCACTTGTGAACTGCTCTGGGATATCCGGAAACTTCTGTGGGTCCTGAAGAGATGATTTCACATTTAATTTTTACAGTCTAAACGAGTTGTTTGGAAAAATGCATCAAGATACCACTATCAAGCTCTTCTCCAAAATCATAGTCTGCAGTTCTGTTGGGAGAAAGCCCCAAGCTTCAAGTTCCCTAGAGTAGCAGCCGTTGTTTGAAGAATACTGGCTACATGCATGTATGCACACACAACACGCACGGCACACGTTATCCCCAGGAAGCGAAAGTCTCTGCGAGTGAGCAGAAGTACACTCGCTTCTACACAGAGGCCACGCTTTCTAATCTGGGCCGACCTTCTGGACACAAATTCCAAAGTAGCAAGTGAGGGATGTGCAGATATTAATTTATAAGGATGTTCAATTGCAGATTATTTGTGACTGAATTAAACTAAACAGCTAAAAGTAGGGAAATAGCCGAATAAATCATGGTGTATTCAGATACAATACTCTGCAACAACGCAAATGATTTTGTAGAAGTCTATTTATTGACACTGAAAAAATATACCTCAGGAATATAGTTAGGTGAAAAAAGGGTTACAAAAATTTGTGTACAATATGATTCTTATTTTGTGGAAAAATATAAAAATATAAAAGTAAATATTCCAAAATGTTAATAATGACTAAGGTAGGATTATCGGACTACAGTTGATTTAAAAAATTTTTGCTCCCCTGTAGTTTGAATTCTTCTGTAATGCTAGAGTATGTAATACACAAGAGAATACATAATAATGAATAATAGATATAAAAATAAAACACACATTTAATAGGTTAAGTATTAGATATATATGATTATATGTTTATATACTTAATGTATGATTCTAAATAATAGAGAACAGAATATATGAATAATGATGCCAATAATAAGTAATGTTAATAAAATAATAAAAAGAGCTGGCCGAACTAACAGCAAAGCTCTCAGATGTAAAAAAAGGTACTGGCAAAGTCATTTGCCCACTGGGGGGGGTCACTGTGGCTTATCACGGGGACATTCACAGGCATGGACTATATGCCAAGAAACACTGCTGGGGAACTTATTTTAGGCTAGGCTGGGTAGAACAATAACCAACAGAACAACTGGAAATAAATGTCTAAAAATTAAGAGTGGATCAAATACTGGTCTGCACATGCCAGTGCCATCCATAACGTGCCACGTGGGTCCGTGGCACCCTGAAGAGTGTGCAAGGACACCGGCGTGGATTGGTCACCAGGGAAACAAATGAGCTAGATGAAAATGTGCCCACCTGTAGCCACCCATAAAGAAGGATTTAGAAAATACTGATAGTGCTTGAATATGGGTGATGGGATGCACATAATCTTTCTCTTCTTTGGCTTAATTCACATTTTCTCAATATTAAAGTATTATTTTAAAAAGACAAGTTTCTTTAAGAAAGGACTGCACATCACAGCTTACACAGGCTTCCCGCTGCTCTTGGCCAACCTCCTAGTGCAGTCCAGCCCTGTCCACTGGGTGATGGGCCCCACGAGAATGGCGTCCCGCCGAGTGGGGGGAGCACCCTACGAGGGCCCTCAGGCAAAGTGGGGTCTGTGCACACGCCCCTCAGTACTCACCAATTTGTTCAGTCCCTGCCGAACTCTCAGGTAGAATTTGAAGAGCAGGCTGAGCAGCAGGGTGCGCCGGAACTCCACCCGCCCGCCCGTGGCCTCGGGGGGCAGGTGGATCTCGTCCAGGACCCCACGACAGGCCTCACTCAGGAGCTGGTCGTCCCACTGCCTGAGGAGAGGGCAGACAGCTGCAGAAGGGCGCAGGCAGTGTGGGGGCGAGGGGTCCAGATGGGTCATCTCTGAAGGGTTAACGGGGTCTCCAGGACCAGGTCAGGCGCTGTGAGAGCAGGTGTCAGAGCAAGGCTGCCTTGTCCCTCTCACCTGCAGATGCTGCTGCACTTTCTGCTCTTGGCCACGAGTCCGAGCGGCAGGTGGCCTTGGCCAGCACTGTGCTGCTGGGCTCCACCTCGAGACCACGAGCCCAGATAAACCCTGCCCGATAAATGCCCGGCCTGGGGCTCTAGTCACAGCCACGGACCTGCTCTAGGACTGACGCGGGCAGTCAGCCTGCAGCCCCGAGCGTCCTCGGAATGCGCCACAGTTCTAGGTAGCAGCAGATGCAGAGGCCCTGAAGTCCGTCTCGGGCTCCTCCTTTATTATTCTTTCTAACGTCAGGAGTTGGGGATATTGACTTACCTCGAACTGCTTGAGTAAAAAAAAGATGTAGAAATTTGGTGATTGACCAAATTGTTGAGGATAGTTGTAAAATATTTCACAAGTGAAAGTTTCTACATCACTGTTTTGGAAGCATAGATTTATTTTAGTATCTGAGAAAAAAACCTGTAGTAAGTCCTAATTATTAACAATGAGAATAACGGGTTAATAAGAATGATTGTGTAAGCACTAGTTGGAAGAATTAATTTTGTTTCGCTTTGTTTTTTTGAGACAGGGTCTCACTACGTATTTCAGGCTGGACTTGAACTCACTATGAAGCCCAGGCTGGCCTTGAACTCACTGTGATCCTCCTGCCTCAGCCTCCTGAGGCTGAGGTGTGCGCCACCAGGCCCAGCCTAATTGGAAGAATTTTAAAAATTTACTTTCCAAGTGCTGGAAGTTGTGAGACTGACAGGAGGAAGATCATTTAAGCTTTTTGAAGATTTCATCTTCTTTATGTGGCTCAAGGACATTTTCAGATGTCTTAAATCCCAGTGCCAAAGACATTTAATAATTTTCTGAGTTACTTCTTAGAAGTGTTATCTACTTGGACCTTGTCACTTGTGCATTTTTCTTATTACAGAAACCTGCAGTACAGGACTCATTGCCCCAAAGGACTGACCTTTGGATGGCTTGTACTTTCTGCACTCTTTCTGCAGTGTTTACATGTCTAGAAGATTATGTATATTTAAAGCCAGAAAAAAAACCTTGTCAGTGCTGTTTCCATTAAGAAGTCGCAGTGGAAAGGCCTCGGTGTCCTGCCCTGCCAGTTCCCCACCTGCCAGCCAGCTGCCTGCAGGTCTGGCTCGCGGAGACCACGGTGGGGGCGACGCCGCCGTAGAATAGCTGGAGGTCACGGATGGTGCTGGCGCCCTCCTCAAATCGCACACTCATCCCGGCGTTGACGATGGCTGTGGAATTCTCCTGCCTCTGGGCCTGCCGGAGCCCTGACACGAAGTGCCACTGCAGACAGAGAGGCTGGAAGGCTTAGTGCCCCTCCCTGCCTGCCGTCTGTGTCACAGGATGGGAAGGACCCTGGAGCCGCCCGAGAGGCCGCTGGGTACTGCCGTGTCCCCAGCTCTGCTTCTCGACTCCTTGCCCTGCAGGCAGGTGACTTAACCGGCAGGAGAGGTCGGGCTGCTTTGGATGGGGAGCAGGGCGAGTCCTGTGTACATTTCATTTGATAGGGAGCCCCTGCTGAAAACCACGGGGACACAGGTCCCGGGCCTCCCGGGCCGCAGCTACCCTGCGAGGTGGGGTCTGGTGGCTCGGCAAGGAGTCCTGTGTGACTGGCCCTGGGGCTGGGGAGACTGGCGGTCAAACCCCACCCGTGCCTGTCCCACACAAGCCACCTTGGGGTGGATGGCCCTGTGACACAGCGTGCGGGGCACAGGCGAGCTCATTACCACCCCCGGCTGGCCTCACTGGCCCCTGGCTAACCAGTCCTCCTTGGCCAGTCCGCCCTCTCTGTCCCTACTGTGTCAGCTGTCTCAAGTATCTCCTTCATCTAAACCAACCTTGTGTTAAGCTTCCAAGGTGGCCCCTCTGCTAAAATATTTACAGACTCCTTATAGGATTTTATTGGCGTGAACCCAGGGTCTTTGCACTCAGCGACACCCCCGGCTGTGTTTTAAAGGTTATTTTAGGACAACGTCTTGCTAAGTTGCCCAGGCAGGATGTAAACTTGCGATCCTCCTGCCTCGGCCTCTTGAGTGCTGGGATCGTAGGCCTGCGCCACCACACCCAGCTCCTTGCAGCAGTTGATAGCTTGGTGGTGGAGCCCGTCGCCCTCCCAGCCTCACCCCTGGACTCTCTGCGCTGGCCTGCTCTGCTCCTGCTCAGCATGCAGAGCCCTGGGATTCCCTTTTCTACGCCAACATGGCCTCTGCTCCCCGTGCGCACCAGGACAGGTCCTCTGTCACCCCTCTCCCGGTCCACAACAACTCCAACATTTTGTGCCCTCATTTTCTGCACCAGAAATTAGGCTCCCCCCTTCTATGTCAAGCTCTTCCTGTTAGATTTATAGAGCCTCAAGGATGGGACTTAATGCCTTATTCTTTCTCTATCTCTCTGTCTCTCTCTGTCTCTCTGTCTCTATCTCTCTCTGTCTCTCTGTTTCTCTCTCGACTTTGGGGAAAGAATCCAGCGCCTTTGCATTCTGCATTTTGAGACAGGATCTCACTAAGTTGCCCAGGCTGGGTCTGAACTAGCATCCTTCTGCCTCAGCTTCCTGAGTAGCTAGGATCACAGGTTCAGGCTACCAGGCCTGGACCTTATTAACTCCAGCAGGATCTTCCAGGGTTAGTACTGTGCAATGGGGTTGCAGGTGGTTAATAGAACTCCCCACAGCTGTGCTGACTACAGACGTTTTACATCTTGGCTAAGATCCATATTCATCTAAAACCAAAGCTCCACTCCCACAAAAGCTTTTCTAGCCAGGCGTGGTGGTGCTTGTCTGTAATCCCAGCACTCAGGAGGCTGAGGCAGGAGGATCGCTGTGAGTTTGAGGCCATCCTGGCTACATAGTGAACTCAAGGCCAGCCTGAACTACATAGTGAGACCCCGTCTCAAAAAAAAAAAACAAACAAAACCCAAACAAACAAACTAACAAATCAAAATTGCAAAAGCTTTTCCTCTTGCAGGGGTAAGGCCCTGGGCACTGTAAGGACCCATGGGGATGGTCTATTCTTAATGTGTTTTAAAACCCGAATCAAGAAATGAGCATCATAGTAATGAACAAAGGTGTTGAATGCAGCCAGGACCAAACCCATCTTTACAGAAAGATGGTCATATTGGATGTCTCAGTTCACGTTGCACGCAGGACGAGAGGCGCGGCAGAGGAAGTGCTGAGACCCAGAAGTCATATGCCCGCCCTGTCCCCACCCCGCTGGTGCTCAGGTTCCGGCTGGGGCAGCGGGCCGGGCTCACCTGAGTGGAGTAGGGGATGAAGACGGACAGCACAGTATCTCCTGGCTTCAGATTGGCCTCAGGGGAGCCCGCCAGGAAGGCACCGTCCAGAGGAATCCGCCGCTCCCCCGCTGCGGGAAGAGAGACCATGAGCCTGGGGCGGTGTCAGGCGAGAGGACAGAAGGTCCCGTCCCGCCAGGCCTGGGCCGCCTGGGCGAGTCACGGGAGGGTGGCAGGGTGGGACCAGACCCTGCAGCTGGAGTACACTGACACGCTAGCCTGCGCGGGGAGCCGGGTGATAGGGGTGGTGAGAGTGGGACGAAGCCGCCGTCTGTGCAGCCGTGTGTACTGCTAGAAAGTGAGACAGCCTCTTCTGGATCTTGCGCCACATTATACACCATGCACAAATTTGAGGTTTAAAGAACTGTAAAGTTATTTGGGAACAATCTACTATGAATGGTAAAACCAGGGTCCAGAGAGGTGATGTGACCTTTGCAAAGTTCAGGGCGGGTGGGGGCCAGGCAGGTCCCACTACGCCCACAGGACTTGTCATCTTCTCCATGGTGCACCCTCTTAGGTATGCGATCACAGAGAAGGTGGGTCCTACCACTAGCCTTAGAAATGACATGCATTTGCTTTTATGTCCTTAAGTTTAAATCACCTCCTTCCTCAGAGCTCCGTGCCTTTGCAGACAGGTAGTGGGCTGTAGGCCCACGAGCCCGACTTAGTTCCGTAAGCAAAGTCCTCCAGAGTCTGAGGAACCCTGGCATGGAGCATTTAAGGCTGCAAAGAGCTTGCATTAATGTTTTTCTTCAACTTCTTCGATACTAATTTGGGCTGCTCATAATTGGTCAGTTTAAGAAAATTAGGTGCAGTAAATCATCTGACCTACAAGATCAGAACCTCTGGAGGGCGGGCAGCTCCCCACAGCTTCCTCCTCAGGTTCGGGGTAATGAACACGGTCTGGGGTTCGGCGGGACCTCGGCCCCATCGTGGCTCCTGCCTACGCAGACGCCCGGCGTGGGCTCTCACCCTTGGATATCAGGTGGATGGTTGCCTTTCCTGCTGCCAGGATGGGGTTCAAGTCAGAAACAGCAGCCCGTGTCACCACGTGTCCTCCTAAGGTCTGAATGGGAAGAGATGGTGTTTGAAAAACTGCCCGTAGTTATTGGACAAATAAGGAACTATGTGTAAATTTTTAATTCTCTTCATGGCTTCTCGGAAAGATCTGGCAGAGTTTGGAGCAGCTACACTGATTCAGACCGTGCACCGTGCAAGGCTCCCGCCCTCAGCTGCGTCCTCCCTTCCAGCCTGAGGCCTGCGCCTCTCCCCGCGCCCGGGAGGCCTCTAAACCGGTGTCTGTCTGTGTCAGGTGCTCTTTGGCAGGCATGTTTACTTACAAAGACAGGCAAAGAGGAAAGTGAATGAGAACAGGAGGCTGGGGCATCAGGTTAGGGAAGAGAGAGGGTGCGAAGGGGGGAACAGTGTTGGCCAACACGGGGAGGGCTGGGCACTGCAGCCTGGTGCCCTCTAAGGACGGGGACAGGCTTGTCCCGTGCAAAATGGCAGCCATGCTGCCTGCCTGTGGCCCTGACTCTTCTGTGAAGGTAGCTTCATGTGGCTTGAACACAGGCTCTTTGGGTGACCTGTGGGGACAAGCGCTTACTGAGAGGAGCGGTGTCATTCAGAAGGGGGACACTGAGGCAGAAGCCCGAAGGACCAGAGACAGCAGGAGAAAGGGCTCCACCAAGTCCTGCTGAGACAGCACCCTGTGTGAGGCGAGGGTGGCTTGAGCCAGTTCCTCTGGAAACTTCACTGAGGAGGAGCCCACCAAGCTCGAAGGGGGCCATGCCAGAGACACACAGGTGTGACGTGAACCTTAGAAACCGACTCGGGGGCAAGGCCTCCTGGAGAGCCCGTCAGCCTTGTGCGCCTCAGTCACAAACGTCAGTGTGGGCAGGATAGACAGCCCGTGTGTGTGGACCTCAGCGTTGGGGGATTTCTGGGGTCGAAGCCCTCCCGGTGACTGTGCCTCGACTCGGGGACCTTCGGACTCTAGGATGATGTCTTACGTCCTGGGCGCCTCACTCTGGGCACACACAGCACTCACGCCTGTGCTCGCGCTGCGGTTGTGCCCCACACTGACTCAGGACCCTGACTGTGAGGAAGGCGCAGAGCTGTCCCAGCCCGTCCCCGGGGGGTCTTATCTGTCTGGCAGGAGTGCGCACAGCCATGCTCCTGATCTGGGGGCCCGCCAGCGTCCTCAGGTGCTTCAGAAGCGCACGGCAGGTCTCCGTCTTCTCAGGTGGCTGCTCGGAAACGATTGACCGCAAGGTGTCGCTCAGCTGGGCCAGGCTGTGTCCCGCACCGATGGTCACCCCTGAAAGTGAGGTGCCGTAGAGGCCTGGGGTGAGCTCCCTCCACACACACCTCCTCGTGCCCCAGCAGCGACCAGACGCAAGTGCAGATGTGCCTGACCGTGTGCTCCGTGCTCCAGCATGGGGCAGGAGATCCTCTTTCTCAGCCATCAGTGCAGATGTCGTGCGGCCACGGGGGCCCTAGATTTCAGTGCAAATCAAACTCTGGTGTCTGAGATCCAGTACTTCATTTGCTTTTCTTAAATAAATCGATTGGCTATAAAAACTCCAGCCATGTCTCTAAGATTGTTTTTAAAAACTGTTTAGCTTAAGGGTCCCCCTGCTCCCTTGTTAGAAGACCACAAGACAGCCAGCTGCCGTGCCCTGGGGGCTCCATTCACAGGCACACTCAGAGCCGGGATGGTGCTGTTCCCATGGGAGTGGAGAAGTCACACTCCTTCTGTGCAAAGCCCCGTGCGCTGTGCATGAGCGCAGCGGTATTAAAAACTTCCTGAGGGCTGACTGAGGGACAGGGCCTGTTGCTCCTGGGGGAGGCCAGTGGAGAAAGGCTGAGCACCCTGCTGGGGCTGCGCAGGCCCCGCCTCCTGCCCTGTAGCACCTCCCGGCTCTCCCTGTCCCTCCCTGCTCTGCTCTTCGGGGAAGCCATCAGTGCAGATGCCCAGCAGGTGGAAAACAAGTGCTCAGACTAGGCAGACGGGTGGGCGGGAGGGACACGGGTCACCCACTCACTTGGTTTCTGTCTGCTGGCTGGGGAGAACCCTCCCCTATAAGTGTGAGCTCCTCGAGTGTGTCACACGTGGCCTTTGGGAGGTGGGATGTGCTTTCACGTGGCCCTAGTCGTGACACCCTGTGGGTGAGCAGGTCCGGGGCCCAGCTCTGACCTGGCCACATGTTGGCCGTGCAGGCTGGGGACGTCCCTTACGCCCTCTGGCCTGTGCCCTCCGTGGGACTGCAGAGCTGCCAGGCTACCGACTCGGTCGCCCCCAGGGTGGCGGTGAGTGCTGAGACACAGGGACTGTGAGAGCACTTGGAGGGTTGTGAAGACAGTGCGGAAGTAAGTTGCCGTTCCTAGTTTCCTTTCAAATCTGTGGTCAAGACTGTGTGTACGTGTTCATGCGTGTGCGCATTCGAGTGTGCCAGGGTGGGCGTGCAAGTGGGCTGTGCGCATGGTCGGTGTGGGATGAGCCCTGGGGAGCTTTGTGGATCTGAGGCTGATGGGGGCTGGAACCGGCAGCGGGAGTGCTCGGCTTCCCTCTGTCCACCCTTCCACTCCCGGCCGCCCCGTCACGCGTTCCGTGCCACGCTGCGTTCAGTGATGCGGCGGGCGGTCCTGGAGGATGTGCAGTGGTGCTCGGCAGAGATTTTGAGTGGGGACAAGGGGTCGGGTCCCCCGGGAACCTTGGAAGCGCTGTGCCGTCACTGAGTGTTGACCACCAGGAGAAAAGAGGTGCTCACCATCATCCTCAGCATTCACCAGATAGAGCTCCGGAAGCCCGAGTGGAGAGATGAAAACTGGATGGAATTCACCTTTGAATTTAATGCTGGGTCCTTAAGGGGAAAAGCATTTGTAGTGTTAGAACGTGAAGGCAACAGACCCTAACAGGGGTCCCTCACTATCCAGCCAGGTGTGAAAGCTGTGATTTGCATACCTTATTTGTAAAACAAAACAAATCATTTTAACAGCTGTACACATCACTGCTGAAAGCGAACAGCACTTAGGAAGAGCATGAGAGGGACATAGACATTGGGCCACCCGCCCAGGACGCAGGAATCACGTACCCACTGTTGTGTTCCCCATGACCAGCGGGGCTTGGGGGAAGGTGGCTCTCAGCTCCAGGAGGTCGGCCAAGGTCACGGGGGCGATCCAGGTGGTCCTCTCTCCCTGGAAAGTCAGCCTCCTCTTGTTGGGGTCTTCGGCCATTCTCTGCGGAGAAGCAAAGCTCTCCAGTGAGGCTCTGGGTGCCCACGTGGCTGCAGCCAGGAAGGAGGTCTGTGGAGACCAGCGGCCTGACCCAGTCCTGTGGGTCCTGCAGAGCGAGCACAGGGTGGGCGTCCACTGGCCGTGGGACGTTGGTGACGTGACCGAGGAGGGCACAGGTGGCAAAGGGGCCATATGGAGGTGCAGTGCCAGCTCTGGGTCCTAGTCCTGCCTTGGGAGGCCTCAGAGGGGGCTCAGCTTTGGGAATTAGGTCTTTTGTAGGACAAAACACATTTATAGGTAAAATTATCCTTAAAAAGCAGCCCCTGAGTCCCTCAGCAGGTATAGTATAAAAGGACAGTTTTATAATTCTGTGTATACCTATATTCAATTATATGTGTATGTCTATATTTATACATACAAGCTTAAGACACTAGAGTCATACTCGAGGGTCCACAATCTCTCTCCAAGGGGTATATGGGGACCAGGACCATCTAAGAGGGCACAATCATGGGTGGGACGGTCCCTGCACCATACTGTTCAAATGACTTCCGCTCCTCTAGCCTCTGAGCTGAGGTCACAGAGATCACCATGACTCTGTGTCACTTGGCTGGTGTCACTGGTTTTACAGGTTGCCCTCAGGCATCTCACAGTACAATACCATGGTGTGACCCCGTGACCTTGGTAGGTCACCTTGGGGTCTATCTATGGGCTCTCTGAGGTCCTGTGACTCCTCGTCCACACTGCCTGCTTCAGAGATCTGAGGTAGAGCAGACGAGTGCCTAAAAACCAGGCATCGCTCCACTGCAGGAGGTAGGGATGTGCTTCCCCTTCCAGGTGTGCAAACCACAATCCCACACCCAACACAGAGCACAGGGAAGGTCTTACTATCAGCTCCGGGGGGAAGATGGGCTCCTGGGAGGGGTCCAGCGGCTGGAACTCGTCCTTGTCGTACAGCTTGGTACACATCTCAACAGAACAGAGCAAGACACAGAGGGCATTTCAGAGGCACTGCGGGAATGGAACCCCTAAGTTTCCTCTGACTTGCCGCCCTGAATGTGACCCTTCCCACTCGAGACGCTGCCTCCCCTGCACGTTTGCTGGGCCCGTTTCCTCTTCTGGCATCGGGAGTTGGGCTGTGCACTCTAGCGCTGCCCCCAGGGGTCTTCCGTCCCCTTGGCACGGGTGAGAGGTGCCCTTGCTCAGTGCCCCGGTGCCTGCCAGGATCCCTCTGTGGCTCTGGCCTGGGAAGTCCAAGGAAGGCGTCTGGGAGGCCAGCCTCCCGGGTAATAAAAAGCTCTTTTGGGCTTTTTATGACCTCAATCAGTCATTCTGCACTTTATTGATGGCCCAGAACAGGAAACTTGCACATGTGTGGACCTAGGTGGGTGTTTTTCAGGGTAAAATCCAGGTGCTTACCTTCTCCTTCTCCTCTTCCTCCTCCAGGCAGCACTTTCCCGACCCCTTCATTCGGCAGACAGTGGGCTCCTCGGGAAGATATGAGTTCAAATCAAATCAGATCTGTGGCAGATTCTTTAGTCACCCACCCGAACCCCTAGCAGGTGAGGCGGCAGCCTCCCAGGCTTGCGGGATCGGAGAATGGAGAGCAGTGTGACAGGACTATGGCCGCCACGCTGGGGGCTGGGAGGGCAGCGGCAGCAGCAGCCGGCTTCCTCCTGCGGTACGCGTGTTGTCCGTGGCTCCTTCCCTTGCCTGCGCTGTGGCACGGGGCTCTCTGGTGCAGATGGGACAAACTGCCTTTCTGACTTTCTACACGGGAATGGGATGAGCCAGTGCCCGACTTTCCTTGGATGCTGCCGGCATCACTCGGAACACTTTGGGGAACGAAGCCCCAGAGCCTTTGCCTGACCCTAGGGCACTTTCTGCAGACCACGGTCTGTTGTTGGCTTGGATTCACCTGTCCGTCCCTGAAACACCACTTAGATCCTTGTTGCACTTTATTCAGCCCACACAGCCCAGGGTTGTGGCAGCCGCCCTTCACACAGGAGGCCGGGCTGGGTCCAGCCTGTGAGCAGCACGGCTGGGGAGCCGACGCAGGAGGGTATGAGAACCTGCCCAAAGGTTATGTCGGACCGAGCTCGAGCAATGTGGGAGAGTGTGGCGAGAGCAGTAGCAAGTTCACGTTTGCAGCGAAGAGGGTACCTGGACTTGGTTACCATGCTGTGACCACGCCGTGCCCACAAAAGAGCCAACAGCAAGGGGCTGAATGTGGGGACAAGTGGGAGGAGCAACACCTCCTGCTACAGGTTTGCATAGATTCTCTCTGAGAAATAGTCACCTAGCGCCAGGCTGAGTCATGATAAATCAGTTTCTGTAGATCAGAAATGGTTGAATATTGCCCACTCAGATTGTTCAACATAAACAGTACCTTACCCGGGAATTAAAATAAACCATGCTCTAGTTTGTGGAACTTCTTAAAATTCTTTGGTACTGACATAAAAATATATCTTTTCAAAGATTTTATGGTATTTGAAATGAGTGGGAGAATTGTTTGAATTGTTTCTGGCCAACAAAAACTATATAAAATTAAGCTAGTGCAGTGGCACAAGCCTGTAATCCTTCCTACCCGAGAGGCTGAGGCAGGAGGATTGCAAGTTCAAGTCTAGTCTGGGGAATTTAGTGAGACCCTGTCTCAAAATAGATAATAAAAAGGGCTGGAGATGTAGCTCAGTGCAAGGCCCAGCTTCAATCCCCCTTACGAATAAAACCAAACGAATCAAACACTGTACTATCTCTGCAAACACACGACAGTCAATCTTCATCGTGAAAGTGGGTCCCGCACAGAAGCGCATCTCCTGACACCTTCTGGAAACTCCTCCCCCTAAACCATCGTGCTCCATCGACCTGGACCCTCCGAGGTCACGATGCTGGCAGTCTCCTCTCGGCACTGCCCCTCCGCCCTCCACACGCTGGCCACACCACCCCTGGGTGCCCGCTTGTTCACACGTCACTCCTGGGCTTGTCCTTCCCACAGAGGGAGCCAGCAGCTCCCGCCTGCACGCAGCTCTCGGGCTGCTCCTGGCTGGAGGCCGGCCGGGACTGTGCAGGGTTCTCAGCTCTGGGTCCAGCTCTTCAGCTCTGTCAGCGTGTTTGCACTTGTCGATGGCTCAGCCTACGGGACCCACAGCCTGCTTTTTCTGCTCCATCTCAGCTCCTGTTTGGCGTTTCCTGCTAAGCTCTCTCCGGCCTTAGGACCCAGCTCAGAGCTCAGAGCTTGCTGCTCCAGCGCGTTCCCCACCCTCCTCTCCCCACTCCTCGGTTCTCTCCTGCTTGCTCCTCCACAGTTGCGTGCACGACACAGACCTAGCATCCTGCCTTTCATACGCTTTAATGGTTTCTATGCTGTTTTCCTCAATCAAGTCACACACTGTATTCTCTCTTTCTTAGTACGGGGCCAAAGTGAGGGCTATCGACAAGACAGATGATAAAAGTTTCCTTTAAAAAATACAAATGTGGGCAACTCACAATTTTCAGTAGTTAGGAAGGCTGGCAGGGGATTATTTTAGAGATTATTGAATGCAATAAATTATTTCATGCAAAAGTTCACTGATATATTAGTCAAAGGAATGAGTGATATTTTTCCAAACCTACCACACAGAAAGTTTTTCCACTTTCTACAATTGCTCGGTATCCAGTACAGCGGCACAGATTACCTGGTTAACACAGAATAGAGTTTTAGCAAGTAACTAGAAGGTGGGACAGCCAGGGTTCGGATTGGTGTCCCCCCTGTCCCATGCCCTGGAAGAAGCCTCGGGAGGTGGGCTGGCAGGGGATCTGGTCACTGGAAGAGACGAAGAGCTGCCCTGTAGCATCTGAGGCTTTCTAAATAGCTTCCTCCCAAGAACTGGTGACCAGTCACCTTGGAACTAGGTAGGTTTGTTACAGAGAACTAATCTGTTCACATGCCTCTTTGGGGGTAGAAAACTGTATTTGTAAATTTAAATCCAGTAGCTATTGGTCATAAAAGAATGAGCTGATTGTTGTTTATGACCTCCTTGATATTTTTACCACAAACCGGCTAGGACAGAAAGATGTGGAGGATCCGAAAATCTTTCCTCTTTGCAAAAATTAATTTTATTAAGTAATGCTAATGAGAATTCTAGCAGACTAATTAAACCCCACACAGCTGAGTCTTGCTCTTCTGCTCTTCCTGGATGTCTGTGCTTGCTAAGGTCTGTGTGGCTGCATCAGAAACCCTTGACTTGAGGGCCTCCGCGAGACGACTGGGGCACCAGTGAGGAAACGTTTCCTCCCGTCGTCACCTCAGCCCTGACCAGACGGCCCTTCCCGGAGGGGACTTGGGTGCAGACAGTGGGGAGGCTGGGTGGGGCCTGTGCCCTGCTGCTCCCCAGCAGCCTCCCCTCAGTCCCCTGCGCCCAGGCTCACCTCCCAGCGCCTCGGTGACCTGCTCCGGTGTCGGGTCCGGGTGGTTCCGCAGCAGCGTGTAGATGGACATCACCATTCCAGGGCTACAGAACCCGCACTGCGTGCCGTGGCACTTGCTGAGCCTCTCCTGGGGGACAAGGGCACACGAGGGCGCTTAGACGCCGCTTTTCCCAGCCTCCCGTGTCAGCAAAGCCAAGCGGCTGATTCGTCTTTCTAGAAATAATGGCGCGCAGATGTCCCTGGGAGAAATCGCTGCGTTCGCTGAGTTCAAGTGTGTGCTATTTTGCCCTCAGGACAGGCGTGGCGGCCCGGTGGCAGAGTCACCCAGGCGCTGCTGAACAGGAGCACAGGGAGGAGGACTGAGTCACTCTCGGGTGACACCAGGTGATTCACTAGACATTTCTTACTCTTTAAAATCAGCATAATAGGGGCTGGGGATTTAGCTCAGTGGAAGAGCACTTGCCCAGCAAGCACAAAGCTCTGAGTTCGATCGCCAGCACCTCCCAAAATAAAATCAGGATGATAACGGCGGCAGCAGGACAGGCCTAAGTAAATGGACGTGTCCAAATCACTCAGCAGAGTCTCTGGCAAGTACGCGTCTCCACACGTGTTACAGAGTTTCTGACGGACTGAGAGGCGTAATCTGAAAACCGTGAAGGGCGCCGTCGTATGGTGCTGCTCATGTGTTTCATTTACACACACTCAACACAAAAAGGCAATGAGCAAGACAATGAAAAAGGCCATTTCCTCTGTCTGCTCCCCACGGGAAACAGGACTGAGTCGGTGTGGGTCTGTCTCTGCCCTCCTGCTGGCGCCAGAGTGGGCGGGCAGAGCCTGATGCACAAGTTTTCAAGTAAATATTTCCACATGGTGCAGCTCCTGGCATGGAAGCAAAGGCCCCATCTGTGGCTCGTGAAAAGGACAGATGCTGCCTGGGTGCTGGGGACAGCGAGGCTGGGCGGGTTTGTGGCTTTGGACTCGGCAGGTGGAGCTGGCTGTGAGGGTTCACGCCTGTGCTCTGGGGTAAAAGCCCTGATTTAGATCTTACCTTCCAACTTCCGCAGTACACGTGCTTCTACCACCACAGCTGATATGATTCCCTAAATTTGGTAACTGAGAGTCTGTGTGATTTCACTAATTTTTGTGGCTCTGGTGATCGAACCAGGGCGGGCACCTGCTAGGCCAGGCGCCACACCTGCACACACCCCAGCCATCTTCATCTTCAGGGCTGCCTTCAAAGCCTTGCAAAATCCCTGCAGATTCTGCTTCTGACTCACAGGCCTGGGGAGGCTGCTCCAGGGCGCTTCTGAGAGAAAGATCTGCCAACTGCAGTCAGGGGTGCTTGTGCAATTAGGCTGTGAGCCAAGTGTGCACAAGACCTTGCAGCAGGTGGCTGAAGACAAACCCTGTTTGCAAGCATCCACCAAGAACGCGAGCATTGTTTATTGTGGCGCAGGGGAGGTTACCCCTCAGACCTTGGAGGGCTCTTCCAGTGTTTTCCTACACTCAACTGGCCTGTCTATCAGGGCTCAGTAACTTTGAGATGTGGGAGAGGAATCTTCCTGCTAGAAGAAATAGAATCTTCTATTATCATCTCCTCTGTCTGCCTGGACTTTTCACTTAGGGCAGGGATGGGACCGGGAGGGTCTCTTGGAGTGAAGACACGTTAAAGTCAATGAAAGAATCCCGGAAAGGTCTCTGAAAAGGTCTGGACAATTTAAAAGCACAAGAGAAGGATGTAAAAGTCAGTAATGGCTGGGGCACATCAGACCGTGAGGTGCTGTACCCGCTCTTACCTGCACGGGGTGGATCCTGGTTCTGATGCTCCCCACGCCTTCCACGGTGGTGATGGCCACCCCGTGCAGAGAGCAGATGGGCACCAGGCACGCCGTTGCTGGGTAATGGCTGTGAGGCACCCGTGTCAAGAGCATACACCGGCGTCCTGGGAGCAGGCGGGTGACTCAGGCAGTGCTGTCAGCCCGGGAGAGTCGCAAGAGCCCGAGAGCACAAGGCAGACTGGGAACCCTGCACATCTCACTGAGCCCAAGGAGGGACTTAGGCGTGGCTGGTGCCAAATGGCAGAGGGGAACAGAAAGACTCATGAAGCCTTCCGTGTAGGACCTCTAGAAGGCCTTCCTTCCCATTTGTATTTTATTTTCCCTCGTTCTAGTAGAAGGAAGCCCACAGATGATGCGTTGGCTCACGAGAAACCTGTGGGGGTGTTTAGCCCGGTGAATCTCAACCACGGATGCTTTAAAAACGTGAGTGTTCTTGTATCTTCACCCCAGTAAGCCAGAGCCTCTGAGCTGAGGCCAACCAGCCACTTCTGGCAACAGGGTGCTGGGGGAACCAGACCTTCCCTTGCTAGACAAGGGCTCCCGTATGGCCGCACCCCAGCCCTGTCTGCTTATCTTCTCTAGTTCCTTCCCCTCCAAGTCACCCTCTCTCCCTTCCCTCCCAGTGACGTTGCCCCTCTGCTGTCCCGCCCTTACCCTGTGCCTCCTCACAGAAGGAGAGTGGAGACACCTTGCCCGGCAGTGCTCGGTTCCCCGCTGTAGGCTCCTCCTGCCTACTGCCCCCACGGCTGTCCCCAGGAGCCTCAGCCTGCCTGCCTGCCTGAGCGCCATCTCTCTGCATTCTCTTGCACTTAGAAACAAAACCAAGTGTCTGGTGCAATAAAAACAAAGCAAAACTCCACCTCTCTCCCCAGCGTTGGCCCTTCTTTCTTTCTCCCCTTAGTCAAGTTTTGCCAAAAGCTGCCCACAACTTCCTTGCTTTCTCGTCTCCCGGTGCCAGCTGGGCTCCACAGCCAGCCCTGCCCTTCTATTGACTTTGGAGCAACCTCGTGTGCCCGGCCCTCCTGGAGCTTCACATTGGTGACTCGCCAGTGCAGAGGGTCCTCCTGTGGCTCTGATGCTCCCTGTTTGTTCCTGCCCTCTCCTGTGTCCTGCGGTGTCCCACACCGCTGAGCTTCCCAGAGTCCTGCTGCCTTCTTGGGTGGCCAGGGCTGAAAATCTGCCTTTGTTGCCAACTCATTGTTTGACTCTATTTACCTCAATTTCTTCTTTGCCTATCTGAATTTGCTTAGCAAAGCGAATGTGATAATACATACAAGCTACTCTCAACAGTGCCTGCTATGCAGTAGATATCAATAACTGCTGGTTGTTTTTATTAGTGTTGCTATTGTTCACGTTGTTATTGTTCATGAATTGGAACTCCAGAGGAGGCCTCCTCCCTAAGTGACAGCTGTCTGTCTGGATGCTCAGTGGACATTTAGGTGTCCCACAATTGCTCCAAATGTTATCTGTCCTAAACTTACCACTGGCCCCTCCTCTGATCCTCCTTATCCAAGTTCCTCAATGGTGACCTACATCACTTAGTCACCTACACAAAACCTTGGGATACGCTACACACCTCCCTTACCTCTGCACTTGACCAGCGAGAGATTTGCATTTCCAGCACAATGCACAGCCCTGTTGCGCGAAAGTGCCTCTTAGTGTCCAGAAGAGGAGAGGACGGAGGAGGGTGATGGGCAAGGCAGGCTCCTTGCCCGTCCCACAGTGCCCGGGTGGGCCCACGCAAAGGATACCGGATCTCCTTGTTCATAGCGTTGTATCTGGATATCATGACGGTGCAGGCACCACAGCCTCCTTCCCCACAGGCGAATTTCGTACCAGTGAGACGAACTGGAGAGAAAGAGTCAAGGAAAGGGGCCCGGGCACCAGAACAGGCACACAATTCTGCCGATTCTTGCGTTGAGAGATTGTCAGCTCCTTGCTTATAAATGAGTCCATAAGTGGAATAAATCAGACACACAAGCTTAGATAACACACGGTTTCACTTGTGTGAGAAATCCAAAGTATAAGTAAATTAAAGAGCAAAAGAAAAGACAGATTATAGGAAACAGGGAGATACAAATTTGCAAATGGAAAAGGGACCAAGAGAAGTAAGAAGAAGGGAGAGAGGAAGAATTAAGGTGTGTTATGCATACCACCCACTCCCCATGAGGGGTGTGATCATCATATACTGGAACGTGGACTAAAATGATAGAAAAATGAGCTCACTGACGAAAGATGTGAACTCCTCAGAGACCACCTTGCTTATCCAGAAAACCTCAGGTTTGGATGCATTTCTGAGGATAAACTTTCCGATGATAGAGCGGTCATGACGCAGGGTTCCTGGGGGTGTAGCTCAGCACCGCGACACCAGCTCGTTAGCACTCTGCAGTGCTGGAGATTCACCCGCCTAGAAGAGTGAAAGCTGCAGGGCCTCACGTCGCCTGGACCAGGTGTGCACCCAGATGTACCACCAGCCCTCTGGCTTCACCAGAGCTTGGCCCTGCTGTGGACGACAGATCCGAACGTGGGGGACCCTGCCGTGGAAGTGGAGGAAGGGATTTGAGAAGGGCAGAAAAATCCCCAGCGAGGCCAAACTTTCTCTGGTACAGCAGCTCAAGGCTCTCACCTTTTGTGGGATTAGCAAATACTAATTAGATACCTGTGCCTCAAGAGCAGTCGGGTTCATGGTTGCTGTATCTTCTTCCCATAAGACATTTGCATATTTTCACAAAGAGAGAACAAATATGTGCAAATCTTCCGCCTCAGGTTCTCTGGAACTGCGTCCAAAAATTGACTGAAATTGCTTGGGACACTTGAGTGAAGTTTAAAGAGGATTTCAGGGATGGAGCTCATTACCGGCTTGGGTGGAGGCTGAAGCCAATTCTCTTTTTGGCAATCGATGCCCAGGAAGAGGCGAGGCAGAGTCAGGATACTCCTGCTTGCTCCAGGGAGGAGCCGAGTTCTCCGAAGACACTAGAAGGGCTGCACACCCTCGCCGCCGACTGGTTCCCAGCCTGAGCCAGGCGGGTCAGGCCAAGGCCCTGCCTGCCCTGGAGGGTTAGGCCCTCCACCCAAATCCTGTGGGACACACTTCTGGGTGCCCACTGACTAGGGTGTGAAAGGCAAGCAAAGCTGTGGTCTCTGTCATTTCTAAATGAAGAGAAACTGAGTTTCTACTGCCTGTGGGCGGAGTCTTTATGTGCTTGTCAGCACTGAGAACAGTTCTGTGATGTGCACTTTAAGGTTGCCCTGGGTGGGAAATGAGAACCTGGTTCCAGGGCTCTTGGGTCCCCCGGATGCCCCCCATCTCTACTTCCACTTGCAGGGCCCAGCCGGGTCCTTCTGTGTTGTGTTAACTCATCCTAAGGCTCCTTTTCAGGTAGAGTTGCCACATAAAATATAGGATCCTCTGTTAAGTTTGAATTTCAAATACACAATGGATAACATTTTAGTATAAATATGTCCTATGTGCTCAAATTCAAATTTAATTGGGTGGACTGCATTTTTTTATATGAAATACAGCAGCCCTCGCTCTGGTCAATATAAGTAGTGTGTCTTAAGCTTATTTTTCGGCCCCTTCTATAGCGCACTTTCTCAGGGCCCTAAAGAATATCCAGAAGAGTCTGTCCGAGACTATGTGGGCGGCCAGCGTGGCAGGTACTGCCACATTTGAGTCAAGTCTTTTGCTCACTTCTTCATTTCCTGTCACATCCTCCCATTCCCACCTTCCACTCTTCACATCGGTCAAGACAAACTTCTTTCAGTTCCTCAAAACTGTGTTCTCTTGCCTCTGGGCCTGTGCCGCCGACTGGCCCCGAGCCTTGGTGTGCTCTGAGGACGTCTCAACCCCGGCCTCTCGCTTCCTCCCCAGCCCGTGGCGAGTGCCCCTCTCTGGGCCCAACATGGCGCCCCTCACACTCCCCTTCACGAGGCCGAGGGCAGAGGCTGGGTGTGGGGAGCCTGTTCTGAACACCGAGGCGCAACAGGATCTGCCAGCTGAATGATGTAAGAACTGCCAGAACTGCAGGGGGCAGCAGGGCTGTGGTGGCGGTTAGGCAAAGGACAAACAATTGGGGCGCAGCTGAGCTTTATCCTAGAGCCAGGATGTCAGGGAGATGAAACAGCTCTGAGGAAGTCGACACCCAGCCCAAGTAACTGCAACCGTTCCCTCCGTGACATGTTATGTGGTCTGCACGTCACATTGCTTCAACCCAGGAGACGTTGAGGGGGACGTGGCAGGAGGCCGACCTGGCAGGTCTGGGCAGGGCAGTTGCCCTCCACGGGCAAGCCCCAGTGGGAAGCTGCAGGTCTCCCCAGAGCCCTGACTATGGGCAGGGTGGAGCAAAATGGGGACATCGCCAGACACATGTCGCTCCTTGTGTGGCTGTGTCCTGCTCTAGGATGACCGCTAAGCCAGAGGCCAGATCAGCAGGAGCCTGAAGCTGTTACCACGGAGGACACAACATAAGGGGAAACTATAAAACTATGAATGTCAGCACTGGTCCCGGCGAGTCCTGTGGCAGTGGAGCAGGTTGGTGGGGCCGGCAGGAGCCCCAGGGCCACACATGCACACACGTTCCTCGGGGGGTCATCGTCAGAGCCCCCCACAGGAAACAAATTAGAAATGACACCCACCCCATTCCAGAACCGGCGACTTTCATCCAGAACTTGGCCTGGCAGCATCACTCTGGCCTTGTTTGCCCAGAACTGTGGTGACTCTGACCAGGGCTAGTTCTGGCCATGTTTATTAGGGGCTCCATAATTTTCAGGGTGCTCTTAGTATGGATGGATTTCTTCATCTCAAGACAGCTGCAGAGAGCAAATATGTAGGGGATTTGGAAATGCCATAAAGGGAGAAGAACAGGGAGGGGCCTGGGCCTGTTGGGAGAGGGCACCGGGAGGCCGTGCGGTCCATAATGGACAGCAGGACAGTGAATTACAGGGTTGAGGTGGAGAGGCCTGGGTTCGGAGATGAGGCATCCTATGGGCTGCTTCCTTGTAAACCTGCCGAGGTAAGAGCAGGGAGCAGTGAGCCTCTTCCTTGGTAAGCTTGCAGGAGACAGAGAGACAGAGAGGGGCTGGACGAGGCCATCCGGTGCCCCCTGGTCCTTTAGCCCAGCACAGCACCTGGCTCTTTGGACATGCTCAGTGAGCATGCAGCTTTAGCCAAATGACCACAGATACACAGGACATTGAGGACAGCACAGACCATCCCGTATTTTTACCACCTGGCATCCCCAGCTGATGGCAGACACACATCTGCAGGGTATCACTGAATCGGGAGCCTCTCCACAGCCCTGCTCATGCGTGTGTGTGAGATGAGCTCATCTGTAGATTAGAGCGGCCACTGGCACAACCGTTGCTTTGCACTGGCCCGTGAGAGTTGCTCTGACGTCTACAGAATGTCTTGGACGAGCAGGCGTCAAGGCCAGAGCCGAGCGCCGAGCGCACACCGGCTACACTTTGGGGCTGGAGAACTCCAGATGACACTGTGTATCTGATAAGGACTGTGCAAAGGCATGGGACTAATCACTAACGTGCCTTGTGGGGTGCTGTGACTGGCGACGTGTGCCCCTGAACACCCGGCTGGACATAGTTGGTGGGACGTGTTTCCGTCCACATGCCTGAATGTGGAATCATTGTTGGGGTGGGCACAGGGCGCTAAGGCTTCTCCGGAGTGAGTGTGCTCAGGGATAGCTGATGGTCTCTTTGGTTTTGTTCATTTGAAAAACACAACAAACAGCATGGATAGACAGACTGCCCCCTGACTCCAATGGGACCCTGAAAATGGACACAAAGTCACTTATCTAGAGCACGATGGTGGCTTCCTTGCTCACTCCCAGCATGTTCACATTTTACCACCCAATTCAGAGCAGTCACAGTAAAACGAAAGGATACGGACTCTCCGAAGGTAGAACAGCAGGGTGAGCTCGGGGTCGGGCTCCTTCTCCACCACCTGTGTGGGAAAGGGGAGGAGCTGGGACCGTGAGGTCGCACTGGCAGTGCCACGGCTGTCCCGAGGCGTGTTTTAGACAGGGCCAGCTTTACGAGGGAGACACAGCACAGAGACTTTTCAGGCGCCTAGAGCGGAACTTTGGAGAAATAGGGAAACATTATTTTAATGTCTCTGAATTTCCAGTCTCTATGGTGACCATTCACCTTGACCCCCCGGGAAGATCCAGGACAGAGACGCAGACACTGAAATTGGCTCGGATGACTCACGCCACACTTGATGGCAAAATGCTGGTCGGCAAGGATTCCCGAAGCCTGGGGCTCGCAGCCCTCCTTTGCTAACTGGCTCTGCCCCTGGCATCGGAGGCCCACAGCGAGGGAAGGCCAGCGTCTCAGGCTCTGCCCTGAGCCCATGCTTGGAGTGTTGCTGCCAATAAGTCACAGCCATCTGCCTTCCCGGGCCTGCAAGGACACAGCCAGGTCCCCCACGGGACAGCTGGGCGAGATGAGGGAGCGAGTGAGAAAGAATCTTGCCCGAAAGGCCACTGGACATGCCCAGAAAGCAAGGACACTGTCCCCTACAGGTGGGTTGGGTTGGAACCCCTGTCCCCAGGAGCTTGGCAGCCAGCCCCACTGTCTCTTCGCCTGCTGCCTCCTCCTTCCGAGTATCCCCCAGTCGCAGAGCATATGCAAAGCCGAGTGTGAGCTCAGCGCCTGGCGCCGGGATTCAGGGTGAAGACACCATGGAGAGGGCTGTATTTGTGTAACTACAGAAATCATTTCCAGGTGGGGACAAGAAGGGCAGGGGATGGCAATGGGCAAGACGAGCCACTACGTTTGCTTCAGTGTCCCCTGTATTCCAGGAATGTGGCCTGATGAGTGAAGACCTGGGCAGTGTTCCCAACGAGGAAGGGACAGGAAAGAAAGGCTGTGTCAGCAAGCCAGACGCCTGGCGCCTTGACTACCTCAGACAGCGCATGAGGCGACAAGCCCTTGTCAGCCTGCGAGTCTGTGTCAGTGCATCAGTCTGCAGGAGAAGAGCAAGCTCACTAGCTGTCAGAGTTGCACAGGAGGCCAAGAAGGAGGTGACGTTTTGTGCCCACGGACGGACAGGACTCGAGAACTCTGACGTGGCCAGACTGGTGGGTCGCATCTCACCAAGGACGCAGCCCCTGTCGTGCCACGGATTAGGGAATTGCAGCTTGTGCCCTTTCTGGAAAGACACCTGTAAGACCCGCAGTATCCCCTGACTTCCTGGGAGCTGGAAGCCCCCATGTGCCCATCCCTAGTCTCCTGCCCAGCACCAGAGCACGTGAGCCCGCATGCAGAGAGGATGGACCCCAGAACCAGGCAGACAGCAGAGACAGGAGACTCACAGCCACAGTGCTGTCTGGGGCAGCTGCGGTCTGCACCTTCATGCACACTCAGACGCCTGTATTTCTAGAAAGCCACACAGGAAGTATATGGAAAGGTAGATTTAAAATGCACAGAGTGGGCGCATATCGGGGAGAGAATACAGGAAACGTGGAGGAAAACTGCAGTACGGTGATGTGGAAGAAGAGTCCCCAGAGCAGCTGGGCTGTGATGTGGCTGCTGTCAGGGGAAGGTGTCAGGGAACCTGTGCCCTGGGTCCAGGGAAGGGTTGGCCGCCACCGTCACACCACCCGCCACCCTTGTCGTCCGGGCTGGGTGTGGCTCCACGCTGGAGTGCGCCCCTAACACACTGGCAGCCCCGGCTCTGAGGCCCAGCACTGGGGAAGAACACAGAAGAGCAAACCCTGGACAAACCAACAAGCCAAAGCCGAGGTCAGTCCTCCAAGAGTTATTTACGTCTCTCCTTATTTTGCCATCTGTAACTTATCCGTGAGATTTGTACAGTGAAAAGAGCTAGAAACACCAAAATACGGGCTCTGATTTCAACAGACAGAACCCTGGAGAGGGGCGGACAGCCCCACCCACAGAGCAGGAGAATGGCTGCCTCATCTCCCTGTGCGGGACGGCCCCCGGCCGGGGGACCCAGGCTGTCACTCCGCAACTGACCCTCTGATGCTCCAGCTGGCCCCGGCTCACTGGATGGCTGGACCCGAGTTTCTTTGCTCTGCCCTCGCTGTTTTTGTGAGTCCCTGCTGTTGCTGGCAGAGCGGCTCAGGCTCTCTGCCTGCTGCGGAGCTTTGTATCCTCCTTGGAAGGACATCGGCAGCGGTGAACTAAGGTGTGAGGCGCAAACCTTGCAGTACATCACTTTCCAACATCACTTTTTGTTTTGTTATTTTGCAGGTTATACCAAATGCTGTCAACAGTCAATCCTGCCCTCCGGCTGGGAAGCCACTCACGCCCCTCATGGGGCGGGCCTGCTCACAGCAGTGCAGAGTCGGCCTGGCTCCTCTGCAGAGGCCCAAGTCGCTCACTGCGGCCCACTGCGGCGCCACACAAGCAGGGCACTTAGGCAAAGTGGAAGCCTCCTTGTCGGAGACCTAAGCTCCCCACGAAGGAAGGAGGACAGCTCTTCAGCACTGGGGCCTGAACTCCGAAGGTGCTAGGCCAGGTGGAGCTGGTCAGAGAGATCGCTGCAGAGAGTGGTCCTGATTGCCTCCTGAGAGAAGGGCGGAGGAACCTCATGGAATTTGAAAAAGAACTACGACAGTCTGCAGCTGAACAGCACTCGGGGGCGAGAGAGGGCTGGAGTAGTGGACGCTCGGACAAGCCAGGCTGGAGAGATCTCAGGGCTGGAACGCCGTGCCCGACTTTTTAAGAGAATCCAATATCTACCACTCAGTACTGTAAAATCTACAATGAAATCGTTGCATATGCAAAAGGGGAAAATAAACCGGGTGAAATAAGAGAATTTTCCCTTATTGATTCCAAAAGAAAAATAAGAAGCAAGCAGGCACTCCCACGTTTTGATAATTTGGCACCAAAACTTGAACTAAAGACTCACGTTCAAGGTCACACCCTTTCATATGACTTGGAAAAGACAGAGAGAGCAGTTAAAGGGATAAGAAATGGCATCTGAGTGGGGAAATGTTAGCTTTTGTGGGAATTCGTGTTGATGAATATATGAACATTCCTATGAATCACATCATAAACTTACCTTTCTCCCATTCACAAAAAAAATCAGCTCATCAGAACTGGAGTGGGACGGCATCTTGCCAGGCAGAAACCCACTGGAGTGGCTGTGTTCTCTCAGCAGATCTGCGGAGCTGCAGCCCGGGGAGTCGTCTGCGCTGCCGGTGCAGCCACACGAGATTTATAGTCATCCGCCACCCCAAGTGAGGCAGCAGCCTCGCTCCACCCTCCTGGCACAGCACACACTCCTGGCAGCGCCCATGCCTTCCCTTCCTGGGATGGAGCCGTCAGCTCTTGCTGGGCCCCACCGAAGTGTGAAACCAGGAAGAAGAGCGTTGGAGATCCGCCACGGCCGCTCTGTCGACACCGCTGGGGCCTGGACTCTTCCTGAGGTTTCCTCACGTTCAGGGCAGAGGCAGGCTGCTCCTCACAGCTCCGCAAAGAGCTCGCGAAGATGCGGCCTCAGAGCTCCGGTGACAGCCTGGGAACATGGACTCTGCCCGGCAGGCGCATTCGTCCATCTCTGCATCTGCTTGTTAGTTTTCAAATTTAAGGCTGCAGACATGGAACCATGCTGAACCCCCGACCCACACACAGTCTCACCGGGGTTGCTCCCAGGACTCCTTCCACCCTCACCGTGCAGAGGGGGAACTGAACACACTGAGCTTGAGCCACTTGCCCAATATTGTTCCTGGCGTTTTGGCAGGAAGCCCCCAGCTCCAGGGTCGCGTAGACTGGGTCCTGCTGTCGCGTCTAGGTCCTGGTCAGGGAGCCAAAGTGTCACATCTGCTCTGCTGTCCCAGCAGCCCACCGAATTTGTAACTCAGCCCGATAAAAAACAAGAAGGATGAAGTATAGTGAAAGGAAGACACTTTACTTGCAAAGAGGAAAAGGAAGGGGGAGAAAGGAGAAGACAGACAGTTTCCCTGATAAGACAGAGTCAGGCGGGGGCTCCGGAAAGATGGAGGATCGTAGACCCTCTGCTCCCAGCTGCTCTTAGTGGGGGTGAGCGACACTTCCCCCGACCTGGAATTTGCCACAGCCGGCTTTCTTCTGTGGGTACATGCAGCTTCTTTCTGTTTATTGTCCTTGGCCTACCTTCTAAGGCCTTATCTTTGGGGTGGGCGGCTAGCTGGACAGCTTGGCATTAGTGAGGGGGTGTGTGGATGTCTGTTGTGCTCTGTAATGACCCGAGTGAATAATACAGTGACTCAAAAGTGTGTATGTCAGTGCCAGGTGTGAGCACACACTACCTTAAGGTGTCCTCTTGAGGACACCAACACTCCATGTGCTTGAGTTCTGGTGGCTTCCTCTCAGCTGCGTGGGGCTCAGTCCCCACTGTGGGTGGGACGGGGCTGGAGAGAATTCAGTACCTGTGTGCACACCTGTGTGTGTGTGTGTGTGGTCACAGTTGCACTCTAGCTGACCTTGCCCCGCACTCGGTGTCTGTCAGGTGAGCTGCCTGCCTGTATTCATTCATTGCATCTCGGTGATAACTGTGGGTGGGAATGTGAGTTCCTTGTTACACACGGAAAGTGAAAGGCACTCACAAAAAGATGGTGCGTGTCCCGCTGGCAGTCTGGGCCGCCGAGATTCCCGTTTACAGTTTCACACAGCCCACTTCCTTCACCCCTCGGAGACAGCAGGCTCGCAGCTTCGCCGGGGTGGAGAATGCTCTGCCCACACACAGTCATGAGGATCCTGTTGCAGCCACTGCAGCTGTGGAAAGGCCGGGTCAATTTATCCATCAAGTTTCCAAATGTATCCAGGCTCCGACCCTGGGTGCTTCCAGTTGCTGGCTGAGCTGGTTTAGTTGTCAGCTGGAGCACGGTCTGTGGGAGGACGCAGGTGCATGCTTTGCAAGGTGCCTTTTTCAAGCAGATGGAGTCTCCTCCGTGGTAGGAATGTTCATGTGCAGAACACTGGCGGTCTGAAGACTCAGGCGCACAGAACCAGCCGGAGCCCCACAGGTTCTGGTTCAAGCTCAGAAGAGCAGCGAGGTCCAATCAGTCCCAGCAGGTGAAACTGCAGCGGCGCTTTGGCATGAGGCATTCTTGAGTGTCTGCACCACCCGGAGTCTTGGACCCTGTTGGTCCGAAGATAGAAAAGCCTGGCATCCTCACAGCTGGAGGGGCGCCCATCTTTCCCCGACCGCGGCAGCCCTGCACGCCTGAGGACCTCAGTGTAGGACCACTCTCTATCTAGGGACACCTTCACCATGCGTGCATGTGTGACAGACAGAACCTGAGATAGGAACAAGTCTCCTCGAGACAGATTTGCCCAAAGTTCACTACTATCCCCATCACCCCAGGGCTTCACAGGGGCCCCACACCGGGTGCTTGGCTCCAGGGTTTCCAGCTGCAGTTCACTGTGGAGAATGGAGCCCGCTCTTCCACCAAATGGCCTGATATTCCCCACATCCTCCTTCTGCACACTCCCAGGTCCCTCTCTTTCCAGCGTGCACTCCCGTGGCCTCTCTCCTTCCACCGTGCACCTCCATGGCCCCTCTCCTTCCACCGTGCACTCCCAGGCCCCTCTCCTTCCACCGTGCACTCCCAGGCCCCTCTCCTTCCACCGTGCACTCCCAGGCCTCTCTCCTTCCACTGTGTACTCCCAGGCCCCTCTCCCTCCACCATGCACTCCCCTGACCCCTCTCCTTCCACTGTGCACCTCCGTGGCCCCTCTCTTTCCAATCCATGGCAGGGTTCTCCCAGGTCTGTGTGGGCTCCACTGTTGGCCACTGTCTCCCCAGGGCTGGGGCACTGCTTTCTGCGAAGCAAGTTTCTGTCCCACAATCTGTGTTGCCACTGTAATTGAGTAGGTCGTTTTAGGGCTTTGTGCTGCTGCAGCTGTGACAGGGCCACTTGAGGCAGGTGAGTTCTCAGCTGTCCCCCTCTTGGTCTTCCCCTTCCCGGAGAGGAGTACTTTCCTCTTGGACTGAAGTGCCAGTCAGCAATAAATTGCTGGGACAAAATATCTGAGGAAAATAACTCAAAGGAAGAGAGGCTATTGTGGCTCACAGTGTCAGAGGGTCAGTCCATGGTCACCTGGTTCCCCTGCTGGAGGCCTGGGAGAGGCAGAGCAACGTGGTAGATAGGTGTGGGGAGGAGGAGAGCTGTTCACCTCAGGGCAGCAGGAAGAAAAAGCAGGAGAGGAGAGTTCCCAGGAAGGGCTGGGGACCAGAGAATCCATCAGTCCCACCTTCTGTTCCCTCACCCGCAGTGCAGTGCTCACTAGCCTTGGCTTCCTGTGCTTGGCTTTGCATGTTTCTGGACCCTGTTTCACTCTTTCCCAAAGAGACCACATGGTGCTGTATCTGTCTCATGTGAACACCCCGTATCTGTGTTCTCTGGGGGCTGCATCTCTTGGGTGCCTGGTCTGTGACTAGAGTCCTGCGTTCTGTGGTAACAACAGGAAGTAATTCTTCTCAAGGCTACTAGGGGTCAGTCACACGGATTAGGGTGTGCCGACTGGATCAGCCCTTCAACTGGTTTGGCGTCATTCTGGGTGCGAGCTCTGGGTGTGGGTAATGGCAAGGCCCACCCTGGGTGGGGCAGCGCTGATCAGTAGGCCCATGGCCCTGCACCCTCCCATGCTGTGTCCCCTCTAGCCCTCTCTGGCAGGGTCCCTAGCAGCCTTTCAGCCTTAACAGGTCTTTCATCGTCACACCCAGAGACTCTGGGGCCCGAGGCTCTTTCCCGCTTGGCGGCGGGTGGAGAGTGTTCATTCTGTGTGGCTGATGCCTGTGCACCCTGTTCTTGCCTTCAAGGACCTGACGCTGCACCCAATAGTTCTCTCAAGGCACACAGAGGCTGCAGCCCGTGGGCTCGGGGGAGTGATCCTCAGCTGGCGGTGACAATACGGGTCATCGGTGTGTCCCTGAGACCAGCCGTGCATCACACAGGGGCAGCCTTGCAGTCACTGCCGTCTCTCCCTCTCGCCTCCTGCACTGGATCTCACAGGTGCAAAGAGTGGCATCTCCCAAAGGAAGAGGTGAGAGGAAGCAAGGGGCAGGAAAAGGATTTGCTCAACTGAGTGGGCTTAGGGTGGCGCCATGGGCAAAATCAGGGCACTGAAAGGTTTGCATATAAAAGCTGTACAGGAAGGTCTGCTGCCATGTGCTGCTTGGTGTTTGGACATTTATGTTAGATGCTGTGGACTGGACAACTTTTGAGTAAGTGTCGAGTGCTGAAAACATTGAGGGTTTATGCTTTCTGACCCTAATCCACAGGCGCATTGACAGTAACTGTTTGGCTGTTTTCATCCTGAAACAGTCTAATTTTGAGTAATCAAATACAACTAGTTTTGAACAAACTTAGGGGAAATATTTAATGAGTCGAATGAAGTTGAAAGTTGCACGGATGTTATGGCAGCAGGTATTTCCACACTCCTGTGAAATTTCAGTTCCTTCCATTGTGCTGTATCCTGCCTGAGGACGCGAGCGCCTCGTTTGACCTCCCATGGAGCAATCGGGGTTCTTAGGTAACAGAGCCAGGAGCAGTTGAGCGATTGCCAGCGGACCTGTGCTGAAATGGGCGAGTTCTTATCTCAAGGTTACCAAGAAGTGATAACAGCTGAATAAAAGTAATGTTTGGGCATCTTAAGTAACAAACAGCAAGCAAAGAACCACAAAATCCTGTCTGTTTTTTCATTTTTCCTCAGAATAGGAACACTGCGGTCTAAGCATCACTTTTCTCCATAAAATCAGCACAGAAGAATTGCACACAAATTGAAAAAAATACTTTCAGTTATATTTAATTAAATCTCACACTTTTGTTCATGTTCCAGAAGCATCAT
Source organism: Hystrix cristata (assembly GCA_004026905.1). Lineage (NCBI taxonomy): Eukaryota > Metazoa > Chordata > Mammalia > Rodentia > Hystricidae > Hystrix > Hystrix cristata. The sequence goes on from PVJO010006749.1 coordinate 67,985, forward strand.
TGCTTGTGTGTATAACTGGAGGTTACAAGATAATTTGTAAATGTGATAGATAAAAATTTAAGAATCACCTTTGATTTTTTAAACATTTCAGATCACTCTATTAAAATCAACTTCTGTTCTTGGACCCCAAATATTAGACAGCCGGACGGACCGAGACTCAGACCATTCGGAAGCAGTTTTTGGGATCTAAAAGAAAAACTCAGAAAACAGATTAAAGAATATGATTTAAAAGGAAAAACATTTAAAACTATTCACACATTTAGCAGCAAAATACTTTTTAAAAAGACACTTAATCTATTTATCCCTTAAAAATCATTTGACTTTTATAACTTTTATTCTCTCTTTCCAAAAAGGGAGTCATTGTTTTTTGATAACTAGAAAAGCATTTTTAATTTGTTGATGAACCAGAACAGAGACGAAAGTTCCACAAAACCTACCCCACCTGGAAAGAAACAAAAGAGGCGGTTTTTTTTTTTACACAGCAGCAAACATAGTGTGTCAACAGCATTGAATCACACACAGATTTGAAAATGTTTTTCTACTTTAATCTTCTATTTTAGATCTTCTGATATTAGTGATATTTTCCCTGAGGTCCTGTTAGCAGTAGATTGCAGCCAGTACAGAAGTAGACATTCTTGACTTAGGTGGGAAGTAAACGCTGATTGAAATGTGGTGATACAAAGCCAGGTGTGGTGATACACGCCTGTAATTCAAGCACTCAGGAGGCTGAGCCAGGAGGATCACCGTGAGTTCAAGAGTCTGTAAAATCCGATGTTGTTTATCTGTGTGAGTTTTTTGGGGGTACTTCTTTATTTTTAATCATATTCAGGGGAAATTTTTTAAAGGGATAAAAACAAATAGGAGGCTTTTGGTTACTCGGTGGTGTGGGATGGAACCCAAGGCCTTGCACATGGTCAGCACTGAGCCATATTCCCAGCCCACCACCTGAGTTTTTTTTAAAGTTTAATATTTAGGAAAAAAAAAGTTTAATATTTAGGTTTTTAGCTTTTTGTGGTGTTGTTGTAATGACTTAGGAGGCTGAGGCAGGAGGAGCACTGTGAATTCAAGGCCAGCCTGGGCTACGTAGTCATGTCAAAGGGCACGTCAAAGGGCACAGATTAACACAGCAGGAACAGAGCAAGAAAGGTCCCAGGAAAGGCCACATGTGGGGAGGCAGCGACCGTCTCGGGCTGCAGTCCGGTGCTCGGCCTCAGTGCCTGGCGGGCATGGACGGCCTCACAGGGGCCTCGTGGGAAGGCGTCATGCCGGCTAAGGTTTAGAGCACAATTCACACTGTGGTGGGCGCTGCTACCATTGGTGGCCCCGGGGTAGAGCCCGAGCTTGTCATCACCTGGCCTGTCCCCTGTGTTGGGCACACCTGCACTCTGTCCTGCACAGGCCAAGAGGCCGGCGACACCTGGCCTACATCCTGTCACGGGGCCCCGATTGTAGGGGCACAGCCACCCGTGCTGGGATGCTGTGCCGCTGGGGCAGACTGCCAGTGACCGGGAGCCCAGGGCCCTGCCCAAGCCCTGTCTGAGGGCAGCACACAGGACAGAGACGCAGGCAGCCCAGCATGGGCGCTGATGTGAGCTGACACCGAGGGGCTGAGACGGTGCCAGCCCCGGAAGGAGGGCAGGAGGGAACCTGGGCCGAGGGTCAGTGTGACGCCGAGTGTGCGCCAGCCTGGCCAGGCTATGGCACCAGCTGTTTAATCAAACACCAGTCCAGGTGCTGCTGTGAGAGATTCGTGGTCGCGATGAACACCAACAGGCACCAACTGGAGGAGAAATCGCCCCTGGTGATGTGAGTGGGGCCCGCCCAGGAAGGTGAAGCCACACAAGCAGAGACTAAGACGCCCCAAGAAGAAGGGGTTAGAAATCCTACCCAAGCCTCCAGCCAGCCTGCACACTGGGGGACCGGCTCTTTAAGAAACTTCTGTGTGGATGCGTGCGGATGTGTGTGTGCAGAGGTACACACGTGGGTGTACACACAGGTGAGTAAGCTTGCACACACATGTGAGTATGTGTCCATATGCACGCTCGCACACACAAAGACACCTTCGTGGGTTCTGTTCCTCTGGGGGACACTGACGGATAAAGGTGACATGGGCCAAGCCCCCAGGAAGAGACAAGCCAGGTCTGTGTGGGGAGCTGAAGGCCACATGATCTGCGTGTGGAGACCGAGACACAGGGTCTGTGGGAATGGTCGGCGAGGCCCAGACAGGATCCGTCAGCCGTGTGAAGAGTTGAGTGTCATCACCAGCCTGGGGAGACCCACAGAGGTGGCCACTGTGCGGCACACACTGCCCCCTACCAGTGCTGCTGCCGGGGAGCGGGAGGGCAGAGTACAGGGCTCCCTCCTCCAGGCCGCCGGGACTACAGATATCAAAGCTGAAATGGCCTTTGGAGCCAACCCTGAGTTCGTGAGTGGATGATGGCAGGGAGCAGAGGTTGGTAGCTGACATAGAGAGGGGTGTACAACATACGCCCCCAGGCGCCATCCCGCAGCGAGAGCAGCCGCTGTGATTTGGAGTGAGCATGTTTCAAGTCCTGAGCGATGGTGGCAGGAAAGGCTCTTAGCTCGTCCTGGCGGGAGGAGGTGCAATCCTGGACTAGGCCTCACACACGCACCCTCATATACGCACATCCAAGGGCGCCACACCAAGTGAGTGACGGGTTTCACCGTACAAAAACCTCACTAGCTGGGGAGCTGGCAGTTAATCCCCCAGTTGTGAAAGGGAGGTCTCCTTTCCCACAGCAAGCGCTCACACCCATTAAGTCTGGCAGAGAGAACTATTTTGCTTAAAACAAAAGCTGAGCCCCATGAAACTCTCCCGGCATTGGAGATCAACCCTGCAGCCACTCCCTCCTCCCAAACCTCACCACTGCCTGCTGGGAAGCCCGGCGTGCCCAAGCAGTGCCACCAGCTGCCCCAGCATGATGGTCCAGTCACTGCCAAATGCTGCGAGCCCTCCCCAGACCCTCATTAGGAGGACACGTCCCAGCTAGCCGAGCGGGACCGGGGAGGGATCACAGATCTGTCTGACACGGACTCCCTGAAGATGTGGGTCCACACAGAAGGCTGACAGCAGCACCCCGAGGGCTCTTGAGACACACCCCGTCTGAGCCCTCCATCCTCTCAGGTACAGCACTGGGATACCGCCGCAGAGGCCGGGCCATCACCGGAGCCGATGGCCTTCCCGGCTCCACACTTGGCCGCCCCTGTGAGTGCTGCGGTAGCCACCTTGTCATGTGTGCAGATTTCCTTTCGTGACCTTCACCCCTCGCAAAACTTGTGCAACTTAGCTTCTGGCAAAGTTTCACCATGCAGAATTCTTTCCGATCTGAACATATTCTCCCTTCAGGTCAACCTTTCTTCACAGCTCATTAATTTCCTTTCCTAAATCTACACCCTGAAACGCTCTCCCCAAAGCTGTGCATCTAGACAGACTCACTTTAGCTTCAACGATTGCTTTTTAGCTTCCTGTAGCTTTCTCAACCCAGAGCCTGCTGTCCCTCCGAGTCAAGCAGCAGCTGGCCTCCGGCATCTACCGGTATCTTCTGCCTTTAAGACGTCCACACTGTTATAAATAAGTGGGGCGCGTTATGAGGAGCAACGTCTTTACACAGACAGCCTCAAAGCACTCTCCCAGAACACTTGGTTACGAGGGAGAGACACTCCCTCCCGGTAGGCAGCTGGGGACACCACCAGCGTGATGACGCTGGTGCACTGTGATCCTGTCACCTGGCGGGACACAGAAGACGGGGGTGCTTCTGCCACCGCCTGACAGAGATGCACACTTTGAGCTGACTTGAGGGCTCCAGTCAAATTGCAACCTGGGGAAGTCGTATGGGACAAGCAGCTGGGCCCTCAGAGGTGCCAGCGCGCGGGCATCCAGGAGAAGGGAGGCCCGGCCCGAGAGAGGCGCCCTTGAGGCGGGTCACTCAGGGGAGGCGGGCTCTGCGTCTGGTCCTCTTTACTGTACAAACCTCGATGGGACAACCAGCCCATCTCCAGAGGCGTCTGACGAGGGAGCAGGTCAGTACCGATGCCGAGCCCAGGTCTGGAAGGGTGCACTGTGTGGGGTGCAGGACCACGGGGACCCGGGACGGGCAGGTTGCTGTCAAGTGGTGTAGTGGAAACGAAAGTCTTTGCTCTGTGTTCCCAACTTTTCTGTAAATACGTGATTGTTTCAAAATCTAAAAAAGAGTTAAAATTTTTGTGCAGACTAGGAACTGGCTGAAGAGCGGTCTTTCCACGTGTGACAGGCTTTTCATGGGAGGATCTTTTTCGTCTGCTGAGAATTTAGCTCATGGAGATTCATGCTGTACATAAATATTTCAGTGTCATTTGTGAGGAAACTTGAATGAGGGTATTTACACAAACTGATAACAGTAGGTACAAATGCAATAATCCAATCACTAGGATGAGATCAACAGAGGAGAATGAAGAAATGAAATAAAGCCAATAGTAAAAGGTAGGAACTTGTATATAATAAAAACAAAATTAAGCGTAAACAATACCTCTGTTCTTCCTGGTGGCCAAGGCAAAGAAATGAGAAGTTATTTAATGCTTATTACAAAATAATTGATAAAAGAATAGTTAAATTTTAGAGGAACAGAATTTTTCATAGCTTCAATCTTTGAAATAATTTATAATGCAGAAATTTGAATAGACATTATAAAATAGTTGGGCTAAATCTTTATTAGTATTTTAGAAAACTACAGGGACTCTCTTTAGCGTGGCTGTTTCTTACATCTCCCTCTGCACAAACTGGGGGCGGGCCTCGGAATTGCAGCTCTGTTCAGGGATTTCTACTGAGAACGACAGTTACTCAGGTTCCAAGTACTCTGCTCATCTGACGCGTAGCCAGGTAAGGCTGAGAATCAAACTCTTTTGCAAGTGCGCTGAGCCCAAGCTGTTTATGCCGCTTGAAAATGCAGTCGCTCCCTCGTCACTGGGAGGCGCGGTGAAGGTGGCCTGTGAATGGCGAGGGCGGCCCGCGGCCCCCAGACCCCCAGCCCTGGCTTTGCTCCTGTCGGCTGTGGCCTGGGGGCGAGACGGAGTCCTGCTGGACTCAGTGTCCCTGCTTCTCAAGAGGGAGGCCCCAAACCCTCCTCAGGGGTTAAGGCTTTGTCAGGGAAGCTCCTGTAAGGCCTGGTGCATTAAAAGGGCCCCGCACACCTCCTCCGGGTTGCGATTAGCTTTCACTTCAAAGGAAACAAGCACGGACAGAGGTGACGCAAGCCAGGCCAGTCCTCACTGCTCCTGGAAGCTCACCATGAGCTTCGCAGCCCCTTCCCTGGAACCCGACTAAGCCCAAGAGGGTCTCTGCAGAACCTCTGCTGCCTCGGGTTCGGCTCTAGGCTGTGGTCTAATATGAAACCTTTCTCAGTAGGACAAGCAAGACCTCTTCTCAAAGACACGGCCCACTCTCCCTGGGGCTCTTGAAGTGCTCCTCAGGAAGGGGCAAGCAGTTACAGCCTTCGCAGAGACACTTTCCCAATCCTGACCTGATGTAGCAGCTTCTCATTCCAGGGACTCAGTCACACCAGGGATGGGAAGGGCAGAAACAATGGACAGTGTTTCTTTCCTGATGTGCCCGCCCCAGAGTGGTGGAGGGAATTCGCAGCTGCCTTCCTGGCCTGCGGCCCAGCTAGGACTCCCAGACGGATGGGACAGCACCTGTGTCCTCTCTGTAGGGACTCGGGGACCACAGCAGCAGGGTTCCCTCACATGGGCTGGGAAGGCCAGCACCCAGGGGCAGCCCGAGGAGGGGGCAAGAAGGCCACAGACTGTGTGCAATCCATCTTTCTTTCATGAATATTCTCTTTCTCATTATTGAAGTGACACATACTCATCTGAGACCTCCTGGTAAACACAGAACAGTAGGGAAAGAGCAGAAATAACACGGGAACGCTGAGAAACAGCTGAAGCAAAGCCAGGTCCTGTTTTCTGCAGGGACGACAGCGCCCTTGCCAGTGCCCGTGCCTGTCCCACTTCTCCCCCGTCCCTGCTGCACCAGCCTTCTTTGCCAGTCGCCCACAAGGAGACTCTTCCCCCACCCCTGGGAAGGTCTGGTTGCCTGGTCCCTGCTCCTCCCACTGCATGTCCTTCTCCTGTGCACTGCTGGTCCCAAGTGCAGCTGCATCTTGTTTGCGTGACCTCTGTCTTCACCTCTGGACCATCGGCACCACGAGGGTGCATCCAGCCTGCATACCCAGGCCTGTGCCATGCCGGCCCGCAGTCTGACTCCAGGCCTCCCACCCGAGGGGCTGAGTGAAGCCCAAACTGACTTCTCTCACTGCACCCTCATCAGTTCTCTCATTCCTATTTCCTACCAAATCTGCACAGCTCCATGCGATGGGCCCTGAGTCACCCTCTAAGTGAACCGCACTCCACTGAGCATTTCTGAGTGCCGCTGCGTGCTGTCGTGTGGGGCAGGCACGGACAGGGTCTCCTCTATGGGGATGCCCCGCTCAGGCGGGCGTGCAGCTGGGCCAAAGGGATGAACTGTGTCGCCTTAGAGCGAGCATGTTGGGAAGGACACGGCCTGCACACCTCCAGAGTCATCATGGGTCACGCTCAGGCCACCATGTAGGCAACGGAAAGTGGTCATGCAGGCAGATCTGTACCTCGTAAACTACTTTACTTTCCACTTCACTTTATATTCAGTCATGAGCGAGCCCTCTGACCACTGAGCTAAATCCCCAGCCCAAGTCATGAGTTCTTATAAAAGGAAAAATTGTAAATCATAACAGCTGCGCTTCCCTGACTTAGGAAGGGCCTCTGAGGCCTAAGTGCTGACTTTGCTTCACTAGCGCCCAGCAGGGGGAGCACCTTAATTTGGCTTCACCAGCGCCCAGCAGGAGGCGCCCCTGTTTTGATTTTGAAGCTGGACAGGGAGGCCCTGAAGGGCGTGCTTGACTCTGATTGGCAGCAGGTTTGCAGGGCTCCAAAGAGCCTGGCCATCGGGTTCAGGGAGGCCTGGCCGTCCTTGGTGTAAACACATGTAGCTGATGAATTCACTCAGGGCAGACTCTCTTCAGGAAGGCTCTGCCTAACAGGCTAGTGCAGAACAGACTTTCCAAGTCCAGGGTCTAGCGGACAACCCAGAAGGGGGCAGCTGTCCACCTCTGTAAACCCGGGTTGCGGTGTAGATGCAGGACGTACACTTAGTTCACCAAGATCTATGTGGCCGTGATCCACTAGAGGACAAACAGAGAACTCTGCCCCTTGAGATTGCAAGACAGATATTTATTTAGTCATCCAAGGATGTGCAAAGGTTGTATACTGCAAGGGGATCCAAATTCGAATACTGCAAGGGCATCCAAGTCCAAAGACAAAGCAAACAAGGGTGGGAGAATGAATTAACTTACCAGACAGAGTCAGAACTGTGAAGTTTTGTTTTGTTTGCGTGGTGCAGGGTGTCAACCCCAGAGCTTTACACATGCGGGGCAAGCGCTCTGCTACTGAGCTACAAGCCCAACAAAGCTGTGAAGTTAAGTCAGCAACACTGAAGCCTCAGGTGAGATCAGCACCCCACTTGACTGCATGTGCCCGTTTGAGTGTGTGTGTGTGTGTGTGCTTGAGTGTGCGAATAAACCACAGTGTCCAGTTATCCAAAGAACTACATAATAACAGAAAAGGGCATTTTAGGAGGAGTTCCCCTGTCACGCAGGCCATTACTGTATTAGGCATTTCCACAAGTTAGAAAGCTACATTTAAAAAATACTGTTTTTTTCTTATTATTCATGTCCAATAGCTACGTTAATAGAAAATACAGAGAAAATTATAAAGAAGTGTGTAGAAACACACGGTACTTAACTGAGTGCTTGCAACTTTATATCTGGCTTTAAAATCAAGGTATCCAGCACTTTAAATAGGTATTTATTTTTGTCTCTTCTCTCCTTAAAAATTCCAGATTCTCCTTAAATAAAATTTAAAAATCACTATACCTGGGATAATCCAAAAGTAGTACAATTTAAAAATGTCTTAGAGGGCTGGGGATTTAGCTCAGTGCTTAGAGTGTTTGCCTCGCAAGCATGAGGCCCTGAGTTCGATTCCTGGTACCAAAAAAAAAAAAAAGTCTTAGACTGTGGAGGAAGAGCCCCCGGCTGATAAAAGAGAATATTAGTGTCGAATAGCCACTTCCTGTGTCATTCTACCATCATTTCCTTACATGGCCACCATCCCCACAGCTTGGTCCGTTCCTACGGAAGCAATCGTGTCTTTCCAGGAGCCTTGTTCTACGTGCAGGCAGCCTGGTGTCTGGCACATGGTTAAGCTTAATAATTATAAAACATGAAAATAGAGAATAAATGCTTAAAGGGTTTTCCTCCACCTGTACTTTCCACAGGATAATGTTGACCTATAGAACTGAGTCGTAAATTGTGGCAGGAAAACCACTACCACTCTCTGTGCCGGGCACCTGGGATGCTGGGCTGGAACCCACCGAGCTGAGAGAGAAGGGAAGGAGAGGTGGTGGGAGGAGTCGGCTGCGACGGCACCATGGGTGTGCAAGGAGGACGATGGAAGTGTCAGAGATAACAGAGTCTCTGGGAGGTCCACAAGCACGTGAGCCCCGCCCTGTGCAGAAAGCTGCCTCTCAGGAGAGGAAGAGCAGCCTCTACCAGGATTTTCTGAATCTGGGAGATGTTCTTTTGAGTTGCATCATGGAGCTGAACATGGCTTCCACCACCGCCGGGGGTCTGTGACTGGTTCCATGGCCAACACCGGCCTTGCCACAGACGCCGTGAACAACTCCAGATCCCTGCAGGGGAGAAGATGGCTGTGTAGAAAACTTCTTTGACTTCCTCTTAGGCTCTAAAAGGAAGAAAAATTACCGTTAGTGGGAAGGAAGCCAGCTAAATTTTATTTTGCAAATAATTGTGACTAGCAGTGACTGTTACAGGCCTAGGTAAAGGGACAAAGGAGGCCTGTCTTCCTCCTCAGTAAGTCTCTCATGGTGGAGCTGAGTCTGTGGATTTCATTCTCTAGAATATAGTGAAAGGAACATCTGTTTTACTGTTTACCGATGCTTTTTAAAAATGGAGATTTTAACTCCTGAGAACTCTAATTGTGTTCTAGAGTTAGAATCAGAGGCCACATTGCTCTTTGGGAAGGAGAGAACTTAGTTCTGTAATGGGCTGGCGATCAGCTGGCAAGGCAGAGAGAGTCACCAGCCTTTTGCACATTGCCTCGGGAGTGTACTGCATGGCTTTCGCCTTCCACACGAGTTCAGATTTTCAGTTTAGGAGCTGGGAACTGGCGCCCTTCTGCCCCTTCCACGAGAGCAGGGCTCCCCATCAGAGAGGGGCCACCACGGGGTGCTGAGTTTCCAGTTCCAGGAGGGCCACAGGGGTCCTCCTGGGCAGGCCAGGCCGGCTTCTCCCAGGAAGTCAGAGCTTTCTGGGGCCCCTCCGCCATCTTCTGGCTTAGTGCTGAGGCCAGCGACAAACCACAGGCCCATCACAGCCCGCAGACAAGCAGGAGTGAGTGGCGCCCACCATGGCTGACAGCAAAGCAGACGCTGGGAGAACTGCCTCCGTGGTTCATAAATAATTTCACTGCGTTGCGGATTTATTTTTTTCATCTCTTACAGCTTAAAAAAACTAAGTGGATCTTAGTTAAATCTCAACATGAAAATGAGTAAGAAACCTATGTACCAGGGATGAGATTTCTAATGTTGAATTCCAAAACGAAGAACTGAATAAGGACTAAGTTAAGAAAAACAACATTGGCCAGCAGGGGTAATTAATCCTCAGGGCCGGGGCTGCACTAAGTCTTATCGTGACCGTTCAGCCCAGCTGGGCCGCTGGTTGCCAGGGAAGTCAGGGCTGCCGGAGCCTCCCTGGGCCCTGCTCACCCGACTGGAAAACAGGGACCTGACCGGGCTGGGTGGGAAGTGTTCGGCTTGGGACGGGGCTGGCTCCCGTAAGAACTCAGAACGCAGAGCCTGTGGAAGCCAGCGGCCCTCCTGCCAGATCTCGCTATCCTAAGCAAGGCAGAGGGTTTCTCAGCCACACTCAAATGGTGGCTTTCTCTCAGTCCACACAAGTGGTTAATGGGTGGAATTTTTATTTTCCTCTCATTGTTTCTCTGAACGCAATGTCTGTGCTGGGTAAGAACACAATGAAATAACAAGGGTGAAATAAATACTTGTGTGGGTGACTTGCAAATACTGAGCAGGGTTCGTGGGGCAGCCTTTCTCTTTTCTTTTCTCTTCTATTCTCTTTAAAAGAACTTCTGTGTTCTCTGTTTTGGTTCAGTGCAAGGATCATCTAATTCACTCATGTTTTCTGTGTCTAAAATTGTTCCTATTCGACTTATCTGATTACATTTGCCTCTATTTGTGGCGCTCAGTGAGGAGACTGGAATTCAGGGAAAAGCCTCTTTCTTCCAAGAGCTCCTTCACTTGGGTGAACCGGAACAAGCCAGCTCCCTGCGGGGCCCGGTCAAGGTACACCAGTGGCTGAGAGACCCGACCAGACACCAGGTCCTGGCTCTGGCCAGTGTCCTCTGAGGCACGCACTGTTCCCGAACCTAGAAAAAGGCTCCCAGAACGATCTCTGCCCCTTGATAATAAACAAGGGAACTATTTCAAAAGGGAGAGTGGAGTTGCTTAATTTGTTTGACGTTAACTTCAAGGACACCCTGGCAGAAACATTTCATGAGAAGCTGTTTATCTCTGTGGGGACATCCAAAGGGCAGACTCTGGGTGGAATTCCCTGTTTTCGCAGCTCGTTCCACTTCGAATAACTTCAGCCCTGAACAGTTACTGCTGGGAGTGAGCAGTCTTGAAGCCAGGGTGCGCCAGTGCAGGTTCCTGGTCAGTGAGCTCTGCAAATGTCACCTTCAGTCCCTGTGTTGCTGGAAGTGATGAGGGAGCTGGCACGCTCGGGGCTGGAGGAAAACTCAGATCAGTGAAATGATTTCTGTTCTCACCAGGCAGGCACACGTTTAAAAGCCTCCCGGGATTCTGGGAAACTCGGGCTCCGAGTTAGGTGCTGGGGGTGCCGGCAGGGAGGCGCTCATGGCGGGAGTGAGGACAGAGCAGGCTTGAGAGGCGTCGGTGGGACCATCATCTGTTCCAGCGTCTGAAGAAGGCGTGGGACTCTGGGGCAGAGATGAGGGTCGGGGTGGGCAGGGCCAGCTCCCTCGTGAGGGCTGCAGGCGGCGCCAGGGTGCCCCTCGCAGCTCAAAGCGACCAGCCCAGGACCCCTGAGCCAGGCTCCAACACTGGCAGCGTGGTTCCAGGAGGCCGGGGGGCTGCCAGGATCTGGAGTAATAGCTGAAGAAGTAGATTAGGTCACTAACTGATTTTTAGGAATGCTATTTTCATGCATCTGGGAACCCTTGTTGTTTTTCCTATTTATATCTCCACTGGGGTCAGAATGTGGCTTCGAGGAGCCCATTCCCACCCAAAACTCTGCCCAGTCACTGGGTTCCTGCTCCAGCCCCTGCCACCAGGCCCCTCCCCAGGGGCCACGAGAGCCCAGGGCCAAGGAGACTCCAGGGCTAGCTCCTATACGAGGTGACTCAGGTGGGGACCCCAGAGAGCACAGGGTGGGACTGGTCAGCAGACCAAATAGGTATGAGAGGGTTGGCAAAAGGGAACTGAGACTGGGTTCTGTAGACCCCTCAGAGGAGGAGACTTATGAGCTTCTGGGTCAAGGAGGCATCCATGTACCAAGAGGGCACACACCTCGTCTCCATGGAGACCCCAGCCCTCTGCACCTCTCTGTCTGGCCCCTGAACTGTACCTTTTTAATGAGGCCTTAAAACAAGCACAGCATCTCCCTTGTTCTGAGTCATTCTGGCCAACCACTGAGTCAGGACTCACAGCGGTAAATTGGCCACCTCAGAGCCCAGATGTTAATGATGAAGCTGGTCCCTTAGCTTGTGGGCTGTGACACTAATTTCAAGAAGGTGGGTCAGAAGGGAGGGAGGTGGTGGGACCTGTGAGGGATCAGGAGTCTGTGAGTGTGGGAAGCAGAGCGTCTGCCCCAGGAGCAGGGTGGAAGCAGGTTGGAGACACTCTGTGGTGTGATGGGGCCGAGGGGATGGAGTCCTCGAACACAGAAGGTGGAGTGGCCTCTCCTCCACCCCTGACATTAGTGTAAATCAAAGGAGCACAGAGGTGTTTAGGGTCAGGGTGCTTCATTCTGGCTAAGACTGCAGACAGTGTGTGAAAAGGCTCTTCTCTGCCTCCTATCACCAAGCAGGACGGAGACCGGCTGGATCTGTTTCACTCAGCACATCTGCTTCACAAACTGCACTGCCCAAAAGCTATGTAGGGACTCCGAAAAACTCCTAGCTGCCCTCACCGAGCTGGGCAAGATGGTCAGCCATTTCTTGCTAATTCACAATACTGAGTTCTCCTTGAAGCCAGGGTCCCATGTGTGGCAGGTGAGGGTGTGGGCAGGGTGGGTTTGGCTCCTGGGTCTGAGAATACCTCGTTCAGCACCCTGGGCATCCAAGTGTGGGGTCCCTTTTACCCCCACCCTGTCCTACAGATAACCAGATGTGTCCTTCCACATCTGCCTCCTAGAGCAGGCAGAAGACATGGCCCACCAGGTTCAACACAGTGTGTGGCTGGCTTTATTTAGAGCTGCTTGGTCCGGCTGCAGGCAGCACCGGAAGCATGTGATTGTTCATGTTTATGATGCCAAGGCAGCGCTCTGGGAAAAGATCCCAGGGAGGTAGCTGGGAAACAAAGTTCTCAATAAACATCGACCTGGTACATTACATCCAGGGTGCACTTTGGAGTCAGCCAAGAGCACAGAAATGGAGACTGCCTTCTTTTATTCTGCTCTGTCTTTGTTCTGAGACTAGTCGGGCACCCCTTTCCCTTCACTCTGCCCCACAAAAGACTTTAACTTGGACAGGTCTGCCTCTGAATACTGTCAAGGCCTTCCTCTGGAGAGCACTGTCATTTCCACTTGGACTCACCTTGTGGGTACCTGGAGTTTCATTCCTGTTTGGACATTTCTGCTAGTGACCTTTAGGACTGTCTTGCACGCCTCTGAAACCTGGCCTCTGAGCTAGTGCACCCAGCTGCCCTGCTGCTTCGAGGGGCTTCCTGCCCTCTGGCCTGTGACACAGTGGTGTGCCTATGACCTTTCTGGAATGCCAATTCCTGGAGCATGGGGAGGGATGTTGAGAAAATACATCATCTTTGCCCCCAAAGAGCTTATGATTTGATTTGGGGGTGCTCATTGCAGATAGTCTGTATGAAAATCTGCTGGACAGAAACAAACGCACTTTAAAATACCCAGCTGCAAAACAATTTCTTCTGGCCTGAAACGGCAGCATGTCTGTCTGCATAGACCAACCACAGAACATACACCTAGTTTTCCTCATTGGAGAAACCAGCATTGGTGTGACTTGTGGCTTTCCGTGTCTCTGTGCCAGGACCAAAGCTCTCCTGGAAGGAGGCCGCTCCCGAGGCCACTCGGGTGCACCTGCTTGCTCTTCGCCACATTGCCTCGAATTTTTATGGGCACACGAGGAGAAAGTCTCAGGAGGAATAAGAAGTTAACACGACCTGTTTTCCTGGAGATGGGTCGGGTTTCTTCTGGTAAAAGGGACAGAGACTGTCCGCTGCCATCTTTGTCTAAAGCTAAGCCAGGGACTGGACGTCCAAAGAAGCCACCTGGACCCACGTTTATCCCAAACTTGTCAGAATCTGCTCTGACCTGAATGGTGTGTGCATTGGCTCTGCCTTCCCTACAGCTATGGTAGCCTCTGAGAGCAGATGGCACAGGGGGTGGGGACAGAGGAGCGATGTCCGCGCTCACATTGTGAAGCTGAAAAGACCTATCAGAGACAGTCAGGTGACAGAAAAATAGAAAAAGGAAAATGCGTGTTTAGGTTATTACCATCACAATGGCTGCGGGGTATAACCAAGGGCATGTTCAAGCTGAGCCATCACGAATGCTTTTGAATTTAAGTGTCTCCCCAAAAATAAAGGTGTATTACTTGGAATTAAGAAAGTCCTTTATCCTTCCAAATTATCTTGTTAAGAAAGGAGCGGACATGATGTCAGTTTGTCCTTGTGCCCGTTTCAGCTTGCAGCTTGAGATGGCTATCAAGTGCTAAGCTCTCACCCTTCACCGTCTGGCTCCTTGGGGGCACGGGCAGGGCGTGCGTGTGTGTGTGTGTGTGTGTGTGCGCGCGCGCGCGTGCAGGTCCCTTGGGGCAGCTCATCCAGCAGCCTCCCCGCGTGCGACTTCCTGGGTTCCCATCGCTCGACTGGGCAGCTCCCCAGTGCTCAGAGGGCTCAGTGGGCCGCCTCTCGGAGAGAGTCTGGGTGTGGCCCAGCCGAGGTCTGCAGGAGGGTTGGGGTGGCAGCCCACAGGCTAGGAAACTTGGGTTTCAGGCTCACAGAGCTATAGTGCTTCCGTGAGATTGCACAGACCCCAAAACTCTCAACTTCTCACATTTGTAAAAGCAGGATGCTAAGATCTGGTGTCAGGCTTGAAAGAAGATTAAATGCAATACTACACCTCTTTCCTTCAATCGTCAACAGTAAGATTGTGCGTTTTGTTCCTGCTCATAGGAACCAAGGTGGCCCAGGTTCCTGTTGAGTGGCACTCGGGCACAGGTGCCAGGAGTAAAATCCCACGGGAAATGAAGGCAGGGGTGCAAAACAGGCCTGGTCTTGGAGGAAAGGCTCCGCATCTTCCTGGAGATGGGTTGTACCTTTAGCTCGTCGCTGCTCAGACGTGATAGTCGCCCCCTCCACAGCCCTGGTTTGGCCCTGTGAGTGGCACTGGAAGGTTATGGTCAAGGGCAGCAATGGGAACTTGGGCACTCTCTGCCCTTCTCCTTAATTTTCTACATGTGGAAAGAACAACTTCAGGTGGATGTCATCCTTGGGTCCTTTGCCTGCCCTGCCAGGCATCGCTGCCTGTGTGAATCAGTCAGGAGGTGGCATCTTGTAAGAAGCCACCCCACTGACCCACTAACCAAAGGAGGCAGCCGTTGCCAAGAGGGAAGAGATTTGGCACTGGCCAACTCCAGATCGGGTGGAGACTTCTTAGCAGGTGAAGTCTTGGTCATTCCTGTTTGAGAAAGACTCTGACTCTAAATTCAGCTCAGTGCCACCCTGCAGTTCACACAAAGCCAAGCAAGGAGGACGGCCTCACAAAGGCAGGAGAGTCGCTGAGAACGGAAAATGCCCAGTCTAGCTAGTGCCTCCTCAAGTCCACCCCTTTTGAACAAGATAAAGAATGGTTGGAAAAGAGTATCACATGACTTGGAGTGGTTGGCCTAAAAAAGACAGCAAACTGTCTATAGCCACCCAACACAAACTGAGCTTCAGTTCATTCTTGAGTTGCCGGAGGACCAGGGAATCAGAGATGGACTTCCAGGCAGTGTGGGAAACACCCCCGCGCTCTACTGGCGTGGAGTTATACGAGTGTGGAAACATCCTGGTGAGGGCAGGCACAGAAGCGGGGCCCACCCATATAGTTTCTAAGGGCACTTTTCAAGCTTCAGTGTGTGTGATGACACCCTAAACACACAGCAAGCCAGATCAGCCCCACTGTGACCCTGTATTGTGCCTGGCTTTGTTTCTCTCTCACTCAGAGCAGGTGCGGTGAGGGGTGCCGTGTGCACCGTGACTGAGGTCTAGGCTCATGGGGACAACACTTCAGGGCTCAGGGGTGGTTCTCAGCACCATGAGCATCATGTTTCCCAGCTGGCCCTGGAGACCAAGTCAGGGCCCTTGGCTAAGTGTGACCCTGACCGGGAAGCCTCGGGTCCTCTGAGTCACATTTCTCAGAGAGATTCGGGTTCCTAGGTGAAAAAAATCCACATCTTACACCATAGCCTCAACGGTGGTCATCCTTGCTCAGCTCGGGAGCCGGTCCACTTGCAAGACTCCAGTACTGCCTACGATCAGGACGCTTGGGAGGGAGTCCCAAGGAGGAGAAGTTCGCATAAATGCAAGAGAAATCAGTTTCCACAGAGTTCTAATTTTGCTTTGCTTTCCCAAACAAACAGAAGGGTGCAGGCTTTTCTCAGAGAGGGCAAGAAATCCACTTCAGGGCCTAAACTGCCCTCTATGACCTGCATAGAGAAAATGGTTGTTCGGACAGAGGCCATTTTTCCATGGGCTACACTTATTTCTAGATAGTAAGGATCATTTGGAATATGTTTGTTGATCTTATTTGGTCACACTTGATCAAACGTCACTGCCTGTGATTATAACATTGTATAACATAGCATTGTATTTGGCTTTTTTTTTTGGCAGGGCAGGCATGTATGTGGCTTTGCTCCAGAGACAGCCAATAAGAACTCGAATTTGGACACAGCACTGACTTCAGGGAGACAATCAGAGGTATGAAATGCTGAAGGGCCATGCACTGTAAGATTCTTGTGTTCATGGTGATGCACAGAAGGAGTGGAGCATGGAATAGAGGGTGTCAGTCCTCACCACCACCTGCAGACACACTCTTCGTGCCCTGTCCTTCTTCAACATTGGAAAGTTAAGAAAATAATATTTGGGATCAGGAGACAATCTTGCTCTTTCAGCACTGGGGAGCTGGCTGAGCTGCAGGACGCGGTGTCCCCGGCGGGTGAGGCGAGCGGCTGGGCAGGGTCAGCCTTCCTGCCAGCCGTCTGCTACCTCCCGCCTCGGCTGCTGCCCGCAGAGCTGCAGCCTCAGCCCAGCCTCCCTGGGGAGACGCCGGCGCCGGACCAGCCCTCGGGGAGGTGCAGACGGTCTTGAGCCCTGCTGCTCTCTGGACTCCCCCGCTGTCCGGCGGCATGTGTTTGCCAACTCTGCTTTAGATCACAAAAAGAACGCTGATTTATTTTTTTAAGACTCAAAAAACAAGTTAATTTATAAAACAAAAAGTAAAAGTCCTCATGCCTGTTTTAGTTATTACCAGATTCTCGTGTGCCGTTCACACACACAAATACATGCAACGTTCATTATTACCACTACCTTCTAAAAAGTGAAACTTTTTAAAACAAATTTTGTTTGTTTTTCAAGTTTCTTGTACTCTCTGTGCCTCAATGGCCTCACCTGCAAAATGGATAAAATCACATCTGTCTGGGGGCTCTTGTGTGGATTAAATCATTAATTGTTAATACAAGTGCTGAGGGCCGTGCCGGGCACGGAGCTTTGAACGCTCAGTAGTGCTGACGGCCATTTAGTACTGATTGATTAAACAGACAGTTATTGATTTACTTTATAAATCATTTTCAATTTTTGCTACTAAGAATCTGCTGTAATGAAACTCTTTGGACTTTATCTTGCACATTTGAGCAAAAATATCTGTTTAGACAAATTCTTAGAGGTGGACTTCCTGCCTGAAGGGTATGCACACTGCTAGGTCTGCTGATCTTTGATACATCAGAGAGAGAGAGAGAAAGAGAGCGGGAGAGAGACAGAGAGAGACAGAGACAGAGACACAGAGACAAAGACAGAGACAGAGAGACAGAGACACAGAGACAAAGACAGAGACAGAGAGACAGAGACAGAGACAGAGACAGAGACACAGAGACAAAGACAGAGACAGAGAGACAGCGAGATCCCAGCCTCACCAACCCTACAGCTGCCCATGCTGCCAACTGTGTGCAGACGTTCAAGGCTGGCTTCCTCTCATTTAGCACACTTGCCCATCAGCAGGTCTTAGTGTATTCATGCCATACACTCACCACCATTAATTCCTGCACTCTTTGGTGCCCCCAAAGACAGCTCTTGCCTGTCAGCAGTCGCCTCCCCGTCCCTCGGTCCCCTCAGCCGTCTGTGCTTGGGACTGCCTGTGCCTGCGTGGTGTGTGGGGAGAATGATACAGTCGGCATCTGGCTTTACACCCAGACGGGTTCCCAGGCTGCCGGGGCTGCAGCCTGCATCGGTGCCCGTACTCCTCTGCTGTCTGAACGCAATCCCTAGTGCAGATATCCCACATTTTGTTTATCAAAAGTTGTCAGCTGACAGACACTTTTTGGATTGTTTTCATTTTGGGGTAATTATGAAAAATGCTGTGAAGTGGGGCACAAGTCTTGGTGTGAATATATGTTTTCACATTCCTCGCATATACCTAAGAGTGGTCAGGTAGCAATTCTATGTCTAATCCTTGAGGAACCATCAGTTGTTCTCCACCACGTCTGCACCATCTTACATTCCACCAGTAATGACCTGGTTCTCGTTTGTCCACATCTTTACACTGGCTGTCCTCACTCGCATTGACTCCAGGCTCCTGATGTCCCCATGTGTGTGAAATGTGTCTCAGTGCGGTTTTGATCTGCATTTCCAGAACCCTTGATGAGCTGCAGCGCTTTTCATGGGCTCATTGGCCAAATGTGTCTTCTTTGCATAAATGTCTATTCAATTCCTTTGCCCATTTTTACGGTCCTGTTTTTTTTTTTTTAATTTTAAACCAAGAACATGTATTGGTACATTTTACATATAATGGTTACATTCATCACATTTATTTTGTACCTGTACATGATGCGTCTTGGTTCTCCCCCCTCTTCCTCACCCCTCCCCTCCATTCCCTATTTACAGCAGGTTTATTCATAATTTTCCTTATTTTCCCTTTCCCTTTTCTTTCCTTTGTTGCCTTTCTGCTTTTCCCCCTTCTTTCTAGTACTCCTCTCCTTTGTATATTATCTTCCTTTTATATAATATCTATTACACTTCTTTGTCCTTATTTACAGTTATGATTTCTCATATCAGAGAGACAATTTGATGTGTACTCAT